>CALSBZ010000438.1:384779-402415 GCA_943591055.1 Gobionotothen gibberifrons
GGGGGGTGTCTCATTCAAATTCAACCAATGTCTCAGCTCTCCTTCTGAAGACTAAGCTGGACAGATTCTTGAAGATTCGAAGATGCAATTCTTATCATAAATCAAGGAAATCACTGTGTCGAACAGCAGAAGTATAGTGCAGATAAAGTACAGAGAATAGACTTACATATTAAAAAATGAAAAGTATGCACACTTCAATAATAATAAAGTAAAAACAAATAACTGATAAGCAGACCATGGGAAAAAACTAAGTAGCAGTATATATATATACAAATAAATGTAATGTAGCTATACAAATGTAGCATAAATTGAATAAGTGAATATTGCACAAACCCATAGGTGTCATTTATACTGTGGACGCTGGGGAATGCACCACTTTGCATTAGGATCATTTGTTAGAAATGTTCTGAAAATAGCAAACAATTGTTCATTTTCAATTTATTTGCACAAGAGAACATGTACAATCTGAAGGACTGTTCTCACTTTCTGGCATCCCAAGTGGTGCAGTTTGGACCTGCGACACGTTTAATATCAGTAATAATTGAATAGAGAATATTAAAGCAATCGTTGCTCCTCTTTGCAGCAGCCTAGTTACTGCCCTAGTTGTAAAAGAAAGTATTGTAAGCATAAGGGTGTATGTATATGTAAGTATTGTCTGCGGGGGGTTTAATGCAGTAGTGGTTTTTTAAACTGACAAAAGAGTCCCCACCACCTTTTCTAACAAAGTGACACCCATGATCAAAGTTATATATTTACAGACAGCGTTATTGCACATCAGGGGTATTCCAATCTGTGTGTGGGGGGGTCTAACAGGGGCTGTGGTGGTTGTACAGTCTGACCACTGCAGGCAGGGCCGGTTCTGACCAATGTGCTGCCCTAGGCAAGATTTGAGCTGGCGTTTTTGCCAGGCTCTCCAAAGTGGAGTCATGTTGTGAAAAAAGGCCGTCGTCATGACTCAGAGAAGGCTGCTGACAGTTCTGTCACGATAACAATGTTATATTGTCAAGTAAGGTGCTTTTGCCTGCAGATAGTTATAGTTACATTAGTGAGGCCTGGCATACTACGTCATGGCTTGATCATTGTATTAGTACAGAGCATTCTGTATGGGACAGCAACAACTGATCATATACATGTTGCTGTGTCAATAAATATCGAACATCTACCTGGGCTGACCAGAAATGTAAATAGTGTTCAAACAGAAAAACTAGACTGGTCAACCCTCACAAAGGAAGACATGACATCCTATTATGCTCAGACGGATACATCCTTTACTAATATTCATCTACCTAGAGATGCAATTATGTGTAGTGATGTTAATTGTAAGGATGCAAAGCATAGGAGTGATATCTGCTCCATGTACAATGATATAGTAAGTGATCTGTATGAAGGCAGTAAGCCTTACTACAAACGTAACAATAAGGCACATAACATCAGGTCGGCTGGAATAGGTATGTAGCTGAGTATCATGCTGAAGCCTGTGAAGCCACTAAATCATGGGCTATGGCAGGCAGACCCAGGCAAGGGTCTGTATTTGAGTACAAGAAGCTTACTAATGCAAGATACAAGTATGCTATTCGCTTCATCTGTAAAAATGAGCAAGCTATGAGGGCCGATTCCATGGCTAAGAAGCTGCTAAGTAACAATGTTATGGATTTTTGGAAAGAAGTGAGGGCTATTAATAAATGCTAAATATCTCTACCATGCACTGTTGACGGAACATCCGGAACAGACAACATTGTGGAGTTATGGCGACAGCATTATAGTACCTTATTCAACTGTGTGAACTGTATAGGGTAGATGATATTGATAGCAATGATTCAATGGTGATAAAGTCACATGATGTGTACCAAGCTATAAACAAGCTGTCTGACAACAAAGCAAGTGGTATAGATCATATTTCTGCTGAACATCTTAAATATGCCAGTGTGAAGACAGCTCCTCTCCTTTCTATCTGCTTTACAGCCTTTATGAGTCATGGCTTGTTACCAGACTCAATGTTGTCTGTTCTGTTGGTGCCAGTTATTAAGGACAAAGCTGGTAAAGTGGGAAGCCTAGATAACTATAGGCCCATAGCGTTAGCCAGCATAATGTCAAAAGTCCTAGAAAGAATTCTGCTGGTCAGATTAAATGACTTTATTAACTCAACAGATAACCAGTTTGATGCTTCTAAAGCCTTTGATCGTGTTAATCATAGGAAGTTATTTGTTAAACTGAGTCAAAGAGGGGTGCCCAAATACACTGTGAGAATTCTGGTCTACTGGTATGGCTACCAGACTATAGTGAAATGGGGCAATAGGGTCTCAGCCCCATTTGGGGTTTGCAATGGTGTCAGACAAGGTGGAATGATGTCCCCAGTTCTTTTTAACCTTTATATTGATGATCTGTCCAAGGGACTGAGAGCCTGTAATACTGGATGCAGGATTGATAGTACTCTAGTGAACCATATTATGTATGCAGATGATCTTGTTGTGCTGAGTCCATCTAGCGCTGGTCTTCAGCAGCTTCTTGCTGTTTGTTCTGTGTATGGTGTGGAACATGACATCAAATACAACGCCAGTAAGAGTGCTGTCATGATCTTTAGAACCAAAGAGGATAAATGTCTTACATTTCCTGATTTTAAATTGTCTGATATTAATCTTAATGTCTGTAATAAGTTAAAATATCTTGGACACTTTATTACAGAACAAATGACAGATGATGAAGATATTTATAGGCAATGCCGCATGATGTATGCACAAGCAAACATTCTCCTCCGTAAGTTTAGTGCATGTACAGATGGAGTGAAGATGTCTCTGTTCAGAGCATATTGTACACCGCTCTATACGTGTGGTCAAACTACAGAAAAGCAAGTTTACGGAAACTTCAAGTAGCTTATAATGATGCCATGAGAATATTGCTGAAGAGACCTCGATGGTCTAGTGCAAGTGAAATGTTTGTGGCTGCAGGAGTCAATACTCTACAAGCTGTTTTAAGAAATCTCATGTATAAATGTATTTGCCGGCTTAATGACTCTGATAATGAAATCCTCTTGGCCTTATCGAACATAAGGTTTAGTACTACACGCTACAAATCGCAGCTGTGGAGACATTGGTATAGTTGTCTCTTTGTAGGACACTGATTTAAATTATTCTTAAACTATGAATTTTTGTTTATGCTGTGTATGTAATTTATTATATGTAATGCCTTGTCTTTTATCTGGACCCTGAGTCTGTAATAAAGTTTGATTGATAAAGAATAAATGAAAAATCTCTACAAAAGACCAATACACTACAAAAACAGAAACGTATTGACATAGGTTATATACATAAAGAAGGCTTCAAATGTATTGAGTATTGTATGAACATGTTTTAATTGAGGGGTGGACATCACATCCTCTAGGGCAGGGGTTCTCAAACTTTTTGTTTATGCGGACCACTATTTATTATCAAGGATTTTCGCGGACCACCTCATATGCAAACCGTAAAAATAAGTACATATATAAACGTAGTGTTAAAACACCGATATTTTTACAATAGTTAATTATAGACAATCAAAAGTAAATTGAAGCCTATCTGATACTTTTGTGACCGGTGTCTGTCTGCGTTGTGTATGTTTCTCAAAGAGGACGGCGGACGCTATTTTAATGAGGTCATCCCAAACAATGCCACAATGCAGTCATATCAGTCAATGTTAACTTGGAAAGCCAAAATATTCATATTTTAACTGAATAACATTAGGTGACATTATTGTGGCACATCAGTAAAGCCTTAAATATAAATATATAAGATGGCAGACATAATTGAATGCATTTTAACTGAACAATAACTGAATTAGTTGAACACTCTTAGACCAGTACCAAATCTATGCAGACTGCTGCAATAAGTACATAAATTAACTGTCTCATCGATGTTTGTCTGAATTAATATGTTGTGGTGCCGGAACAAGGGAGTCGGAGGTGGAGTGTTAAGGATTGAATTCCAGTCTTTATTACCAGTTGACATGACAGGTGAAATACACGTCTGCTTGGTAAGAATGACTAGCAGGAATGACTAAACTAAAGCTACCGGTGTTTCCCCTAACGGGTCCGTGTAGCAACAGAACCTTACGTGAATTACGTACTTAATCAGTGTCACCACACAAGCCCCCCCAGAATTCACGAATAAACAAAGTCTTTGTGTCGGGGGGGAACAACCCGCCTGCCTCTACGAGACCTGCGCACCGGTGTCGGTACAGTGACCTCCGCCTGTGCGGCCTCCGTCAGAGCAGGCAACTGAACAGCCAACTCACCCCGCCCCACAGGAATCCAAGCTGGGGGTCGGCCCCGTCTCGGTAACCGGGCCAACACTACTGGTTGATCAACGTCCAAGTGAGCAGCCTTCACCCGGTCAACCGAGACGTGCTCGGCCTTACCGCCCATGTCGACCACCAGGTGCTTGTCCCCCTGTTCTAAAACCCGGAAAGGTCCATCATAAGGGGGCTGCAGGGGGCCTCTGTGCGCGTCGTGGCGTATGAAAACATGCTCAGCCGAGCGCAGTTCCACGGGAACCCGAGACATAGGTGCACAGTGTTGCGAAGTCGGAACTGGAGCGAAAGCCTCCGCTGCGTCCCGCAGGACCACCCGCTGAGCCGTAGCCGACCAAGGAGTTTTAGCATTAGGGAGGAAATCCCCCGGAACCCTCAACGGCTGACCGTAGACCATCTCTGCCGTAGAGCACTGCAGGTCTTCCTTGGGTGCGGTTCTCAGGCCCAGCATCACCCAAGGCAGCTTGTCGACCCAGTTGCCGTCCGTGAGCCCGGCTTTGAGGGCCGCCTTCATGGAGCGGTGGAAACGCTCGCAGAGGCCGTTAGCCTGGGGGTGGTAAGCGGTAGTCCTGTGCAGCTTAACCCCTAAACTGCCTGCTACAGCATTCCAGAGCTCGGACGTGAACTGAGAGCCTCTGTCCGAGGAAATGTCTGACGGGGTGCCAAAACGACACACCCACATCGCGATGAAGGCCCGGGCCACGTCTGCAGCCGTCGTCGAGACGAGAGGAACCGCCTCCGGCCACCGGGTCGTCCTGTCCACCATGGTGAGGAGGTAGGAAAAACCTTGAGAGGAGGGTAACGGTCCCACCAGGTCGATGTTCACATGATCAAACCTCCTCTCAGGTACTGCAAAACGCTCCAACGGGGCCTTCGTGTGACGGTGCACCTTAGCGCGTTGACAAGCCACACATTCTCTGGCCCACGTCCTGACGTCCTTCTTCAGCCCCAGCCAAACGAACTTCCCCGCGACCAAGCGTACGGAAGCTTTGACACCGGGGTGTGACAGTCCATGCACCGCTTCAAAAACAGGACGCCTCCAACTGGCGGGAACGACAGGCCGCGACAGGCCCGTAGAGACGTCGCAGAGAAGAGTAGCGCCGAACACCACACTTTGTAGATCCAACCCCGTGCTCCCCCAGCAACAGAGTCTGGACGGCGGGGTCGGCAACTTGGTCTGCCGCCATGTGACTATAATCCAGCCCCAGCTGGACGGCGCCGACAACGACCCTGGAGAGGCAATCTGCGACCAGATTCGACTTCCCGGCCACGTGCTTAATGTCCGTAGTGAACTCTGATATGTAGGACAGCTGCCTCTGCTGGCGGGCCGACCAAGGCTCCGCCACCTTTGACATGGCGAAGGTGAGCGGCTTGTGGTCGACAAACGCTGTAAACTCCCTGCCTTCCAGCATAAAACGAAAATGTCTCACGGCCAAGTAAAGACCCAGGAGCTCCCGGTCAAAAGCACTGTACTTGCGTTCTCTGGGCGTCAGCTGGCGGCTGAAAAAGGCGAGTGGCTGCCAAGCGCCCTGGACCCACTGCTCGTGCACTGCGCCGACTGCGTAGTCCGATGCGTCCGTGGTGATGGAGATGGGGGCCTCGGAAGAAGGATGTGCCAGCAAAGCCGCCTGAGCCAACGCTGTCTTGACCCCGGCAAACGCTGCGTCCGCTTCCGCTGTCCAGTCGATCGCCTGGACGGGGGTCGTGCCCTTCAACGCCTCGTACAGCGGCCGCATGACGTCAGCAGCCCGGGCGATGAAACGGTGGTAGAAAGTCACCATCCCCAGAAACTCACGGAGAGCCCTGGCTGTGAGCGGGCGGGGAAAAGCCTGCACAGCTTCCACCTTCGCCGGCAGCGGTGCAGCACCGCCCTTGGTGACGCGATGCCCGAGGAAATCAATGTCAGATACTCCAAATTGGCACTTTGCAGGATTGATGATTAATCCGTGTTCGCTGAGCCGCGTGAACAGGGCTCGGAGGTGAGCTAAGTGCTCCTGCACCGTAGCGCTGGCGACGAGTATGTCGTCCAGGTAGACGAAAACGAAAGGCAGGTCCCGCAGCACAGAGTCCATCAGGCGCTGGAAGGTCTGAGCAGCGTTTTTGAGTCCAAAAGGCATCCGCAGAAACTCGAAAAGACCAAAAGGGGTTATCACCGCGGTCTTGGGAATGTCCAGGGGGTGCATGGGCACCTGGTGATATCCACGCACCAGGTCCACCTTTGAGAACACCCTCGTGCCGGCCAGATGTGCCGAAAAATCCTGAATGTGCGGCACAGGATAGCGGTCAGGCGTAGTGGCGTTGTTGAGCCGTCGGTAATCCCCGCACGGGCGGAACCCGCCGTTCGGTTTGGGTACGACGTGCAGGGGGGAAGCCCACGGGCTGTTAGAGCGGCGGACGATGCCCAGGCGCTCCATGGTTGCGAATTCCGCCCTCGCTACAGTCAGCTTAGAAGGGTTCAACCGTCGGGCCCTGGCGTAGACAGGAGGTCCCTCGGTGGTGACGTGGTGCTCCACGCCATGCTTAGTGGAGAGTGCAGAAAAAGTGGGCAGTGACAGGTCTGGAAACTCGGCCAAAAGTCTGAGAAAAGTGTCCGCCCCCGTCAGCGAGCCCGACAGCCCGTTGTATGCTGCGCTGCCTAGTGTGCACACGAGGGAGGAAAATGTCAAAGCATCCACTAAACGTCTGTTCTTAACGTCCACTAAAAGTCCGTGAGCACACAGAAAATCCGCCCCGAGGAGGGGAAAAGAAATGTCAGCCGTCACAAAATCCCATTTGAAACGTTGTCCACTGATGCATAAACACATAGTCCTCGTGCCGTACGTGCGAATATGGCCGCCGTTCGCCGTCGACAAACGTGGACCGTGCCCACCGCGGGTGACGTCTTCACTCGACGCGGGAACCACGCTACGTTGCGCGCCCGTGTCACACAGAAAAAGGTTCCCTGAAATACTGTCACTTACGAAAAGTAGTCCGCCCGTGCCGCCGGCGCTCGAGGCTACTAACGAGCGCCGGCCCCTCCGTTTCCCGGGGGTTTGTAGCTGCACGGGGCGACGCATTTCTTCGCCATTGTTCCAAACCGTGCGTGGAAAAAGCACTCTCCGGTGTCTCCCTGTCGGCCTGACACAGCCGTGTCAGGCCTCCGCCACTTCTTTATGACAGCCGATGAACCGCCGAATGCTGCGGCTAACGGCTCTGCTGCGGGCTGCTGGGCTGCCATGAAGAATCGATCAGCTTCCTCCGCCAAGGCCCGTGGCTCTGCAACCGGAGTGTTGGCCAACGCCGTCTGGACCCGAGGAGGTAAGTGGCTCAGGAAAATCTCCGTAAACAATATCCGGGGATCCTCGCCCCCGAGCAGGTTTAGCATCTTCTCCATGAGTTGGGACGGCTTGCTGTCCCCAAGGCCACGAATATCTAGGATTTGACGGGCCCTCTCCTTAGCCGATAGGCCGAATGTTTTTATGAGAAGGGCCTTAACCGCTTCGTACTTGCCATAGGTCGGGGGAGAAGCAATGAAGCCCACCAGCCTGGACGAAGTGGAGTTTCCTAGCGCTGCCACAACGTGGTAATATTTCAACTCCCCGTCGCGGACCTGTCTGCAGGCGAAGTGCGCCTCCACGTGTGCAAACCAGGCCTCCGCGGCGTGCTCCCAAAACTCCGGCAATTTAACGAATGCAGCCGTCATGTTCAAAAATTCTCCGGATACTTCGACGGAAAAGTCAGGGTCACCAGTGTGGTGCCGGAACAAGGGAGTCGGAGGTGGAGTGTTAAGGATTGAATTCCAGTCTTTATTACCAGTTGACATGACAGGTGAAATACACGTCTGCTTGGTAAGAATGACTAGCAGGAATGACTAAACTAAAGCTACCGGTGTTTCCCCTAACGGGTCCGTGTAGCAACAGAACCTTACGTGAATTACGTACTTAATCAGTGTCACCACAATGTAATATTAACAATCATATTATTCCTATCAGCTGTCAATCACTGTTATGATGCGGCGATTACCATTCTGTTCAGCAAAACGCCTCACAAACTGAATAAGATCCAAAGCTTTAGTGCGTTTTGATTCAATGCAGCCAAACTTGACAGCCTCTTCTCTGTCATTGTAGACTGCAAATACCTCGTTCCTTCCGTAAGTCCGGAAGCTTCTCGTTTTGCTCCGTCCCGTTCAAATGAAATCGCCGCCAAAGATATTTCCACACTCGCGCCAGGGCCGGGGGAGGGGTTACAAGGCTCGTGGTGCATTCACTTGCACTTGGACATTAGAGATTTTCTCTCATAAATGTCCGATGAGCCCAACGACCACTACCCCACTGCCTGATATCATTAGAAAGCTAGGAACCTCCTCTTTTTAACAGTGTATTGTGGTGACCACGTATTTATACACTGGTACATAATTCAGACATGGAACTACAATAGAGGTATTGTTTCCGCACGGACATATATGTTGTGTTTACTATATGTTGTGTGCACCTCCTTCCTCTCTCTCTTCTCTTCCCGGGCTGCGACCCGAAGACACGTTCGTTGCAGCTGCTCAATAAAGCTCACTCTTGCACCTTTGATGCACCGCCTCTGACTCCATATTCCTCGGCACCACAGTATACAACTTTATGTGTCTTCGGGTCAATGCGACTGATTTCGATAGAGCAAGTCACATATGAGGTGGTCCCCGAAAATCCTTGATAGTAAAAAGTGGATTTTATTTAGCTTTTTTCCACGGACCACCTGCAGTACCCTCGGACCACAGTTTGAGAACCGCTGCTCTAGGGGGGTCCGGGGGAATGCCCCCCATGGAAGATTTTTGTTAACATTTTAAACTAAAATGCTTCAATCTGGTGCACTTTGAGCAGAATGACTGGAGACCTGATCTAGGGGGTACAACTTTAAACACCCATATGAAAAAGATCGGTTTACATTTTATTAATCAAATCTCTCCAGTTTTAAACGATATTTTAGGTTTACTGTCCTATAGTATACATTGGAATGATTTCAAACCTGTTTTTATTTATCCTAAATAATACATATTTTATTTCAGGCTGATCACAAATAAATATTTATTTACATAAATTGTGATAAAAACGTTTGAGACCCACTGAGATAACTTAGACTAAAGTTAACTATCTAAACACTCACGGCCCCTACACACGGCGGCGGGCGTTGACGCTTCAACGCTTCTGCCCATTCACTTTGAATGGGGTGACGTCACGATTCGCGAACTGCATTGCGGGAGCAAAGCGTAGCTTATCTTGCGTTGCTCGCTTTAAAAGTAGAGCAATGTTCTACTTTTGACGCCTCAACGGAGGCGTCAGCCAATCGAATCATATGCCAGTACAAGCTCTAGCCAATCAAACCGCTGCTTGTGTGTCTGGGGCGGGAGATTCATGTGATTGGTTGTTGGTCGAGCTTCAGACACGCCAAGACACGGCAAGTGTCAACGCCCGTGGCCGTGTGTAGGGGCCGTCACGGCCCGTCCACACGGCGGCGTGCGTTGAAGCTTCAACGCTTCTGCCCATTCACTTTGAATGGGGTGACGTCACGCTTTGCCAAACTACATTGTGGTTCCGTCTCTTCGCTTTGCTCGCGTTGCTCGCTTCGAAAGTTGAGCAATGTTCAACTTTTGAAGCTTCGACGGAAGCGTCAGCCAATCAAATCATATGCCAGTTCAAGCTTACAATCAAACCGCGTGCTTGTGTGTCCGGGGCGGGAGATTCATTCGATTGGTTGTTGGTCAAGTTTCAGACACGCCCACCGGCAAGCTTCAACACACGCCGCCGTGTGGACTCTGCGTCAGAGTCCTTTACCTCACAGATCCTCTCAGTCTGACAGGAGAGGACTCTCCCTGCACCTTATTGTAGAAACATCTTCTTATATCGATTAGCGCAGCTAGCACCAGATGCTAACAACAACAATTCCCGGTACCGGTGCACGCCCTCTCTCTCCCTCGCTCGCTCGCTCTCGCGCTCACTCACTTTGGCTGTGAGCTGCGGGCGCCTGATAAGCCAACATTTCATCACTTACAGCGCCCATCGTACAGGGCAAATGAAAAGTGTAACCGGGTGAAAAGGGTGTTACCTTTACTTAATTATGAATGTTGTTACATCAAGGCCGAAAATTAGGATGAGCACAAACAGTCGAAAAGATCCCCTAAGATCTGGCGTCCTAGGGAACCGCCTATGTCGCCTATGCCAAAAACCGGCCCTGGCTGCAGGAAGAAAGGACCTGCTGTATCTCTCCCTGAGACACCGCGGTGAAGAAGCCTGTCACGGAAGGAACTGCACTGTTGGTCCCGAGTTCCGAACTTGAAATGTTTTATTAGGGAATGTTTCTTGTGTTACATTTTCAGCTGCTAGAGTTATCATTGGTGCTAAAATAAACACCCTGAGACTTCTTTATGAGACTTTATATCTAAAAGAATCAGGTGTGTCTTGCTCCTTGGGTTGATGAACTGGTGTCATCATCTCCCATGAGATTCCCGAGGGCCCCCCCACAGGCAGAGCATCGAGTCAGCCCCCCTGATACAGGACGTCCACTCACACGCAAGGATTCTTTCGGAGCACATTCTTAATGTCCACCAGGCTGGGCTTGAAGTTCCTCCGGTTCTTCCTCCAGAGTCACCTGGGACCTCAGAGCCAAGGCCTCCGCGGGTCAACACAGTTTATCGCAGCAGAGAGATCTACAAGTGGCCTGTAAAAGCTCGTCTGACATGATGTAACAGACAGGGCTGGGGTCGGATAAAGCAGGCTATTAAAAGACTCATCCGTTTTGGCCTGGAGGTCATTCTCCCGCTCTCGACATGGCGGTCATATCCTCCGTGGATAATTGGCCCGCAGCGTGGCTCTGCTCCTTTGTCTGCGTGGAGGTTTATTGTAGGCCGACATGTACAGTAGAGCTTGATTGCTTGTTTTTATGGCTATATCCTTTTCAGTCTGGCCACAGGGCACGAAGGGGTCAAGTGAGCCACAGTTTTTCATAATGCCCTACTGTGAAAAGACGCTATTTAAGGGCTGTAAAAAACTATTATTGTCAGTTCATCTTTCCTTTCCTTTTTAAATTGCTTAGTCTTTATAATGTCAGATAGTAGAAGAAGGTGATACTCTCAACATTTCGTTTTGCATCTGCATCTATTTTTTCGAGTAAAAAGTAGTTAACAATTATTTATTGAGATTCAGTAATTATGGAACGTAATCCCAGTAAGGCTCTGTGGTCTAGTTGTTTACTGTCTGACTGTGCGTTGGATGAGAGGGTGAATGTCAGCTTATGATAATGCATGAATACATACACACATGTTCACATGAACACATGGACAAATTCACACATGGACATATTGGACAGATAGCTTGCCTCTTTAACTCCAAACATATTTTTTTATATCTGGGGTCTTGCTTGACGGTAAGCCCACTAACAGGAATCCCCTCGTTTGATTGACCGGTGGGGGTGAGTGAAACCACACTCCTCTGATTTGAGAGGCTTTGTTGATGTACAATAAGCACCTCAAATCTGTAGGCTTTAGGTCGGACATACGAAGGTGTGGGTAAGCAGAGAAATAAAATATGTAACTAATTACTTTTTTCTGATCATTATTTATTAAGGTCATGTAATTACTTATTAATGAGTAAAAAGTCATTAGTATTTGAGACCTTTTTCAAAGGAAGACACTAACAGGCATCTGTGTCCCTTTGTTATGAGTGATCCCTTTCTCATAATTTATTTTATATATAATATAGAAATATTGATAGGTGCGGCATTCAGGAGTTAGATGTTATTGTATACAGTAACAACACTGTAGTTGTATCTGAAACACATGGAGGAGAGTTGATCAGTGTGCGCTTCTGTGTGCAGTAAGTGAGGACGTATACATTATGTGTACAGACATGAATATGTGTTTTGAATGGTGGCCATTGTGTCTGAAAATAGCCATCTCCAGTCTGCGGTCTACTGAGACACATATTTGCATTTCCCATGAGTCCTTGGTGGCCTCGGTCTCCAGCCCTGTCTGGTCTGGACTAGCAGCCCAGTTCTCATGACACCTGACCCGGAGCACATCCTGTGGTCCGGCTGCAGCGCGGTGCTGTGGAGGAATCTCCTAACATGGCAGGCTGGGTGGAGGACAGCTGGAGGCTGGGTGCTGCTGGGTTCAGCTGACACCCCCTGACACCCCCTGACGTGGTGTTTCAGATGTTTCAGGCTGTTCTGACCAACACATTCATCCTGTAGTCCTCCTGACTGAGCCTGACAGGGGTTCAGAGCTTGGTTCCCTCTGCTGGTCAGGAGAAGAACTGCAGATGAGTGCAGGTGATAAAGTAGCACAACATGCTAAGCTATGATTGTGTCGCACAAAGATCAGCGTACCAGTGAATATTTAATGTTATGTGATTAACTAAATATTACGGCATTATATACAATATCCATTATTTACATCCTGCTGTGTTATTCATAGTTCTCCACTGCGATTTCAAGTGACTGGAAGATAAACCTTAGCTTTCTCTCATGGGACACATATATTTTAAATGTTAAATCTAATTCTAAATATTAGATCTAAAAAATGAAATCTTAATATTATAATTAAAATGTTTAATTATAACTGCTTAGAAATCTGAAAAAAGCCAATGCCCCCTGCGTCTGTTGTTTTTCCTGGGCCACTTGAAAACTACTTTATCCAGAGGAGAAGGGGTGGCTCTGGACACGGACCATCAGAAGTGGCTTTAGAAAATTGAAGCTTGGTTTACACGAAGCCACCAACTGAAGGTCCGCTCTCATCCCGTCAATGATCAATAAATGGACAGACACAGCCAATCACAGATCCTTTTACCAACAGCCAACTGTCTGCTTGGTTTGTTAGGGCATTTAGTTTTAAAATGTTTTAAATAACATAATGTTAACAACTACATACATTATATCGAGTAAAAAGTCATTCATAATTATTTTTTCAAAGAGCAAGGAAGACAGATGAACTTCGTCTTACTTTAACAGCATTGATTAATGACGTGGATGTACAGCTAGCTGCTGTCGGCTCGTGGACTTTTTTTCTTCCTCATCCAAGCCGCTCATCCAAAAGCAGTTAACCTTCTCTAGATCTGACACCTTGTCATGTTATCACTGCAGCTGTTTCTTTACACAAGTATATACATTTCTAGTATTTTGGCATATTGATGATGTAAGATTGGTTGTTCCCAGATTTGGACCACAACTATGTTCCAAATCAGTATCAAATCCCCTGTGGCAAGTACCAGGTAAAAGGACAAAAAATAAATAATTTGGCTTCTGTTTTATCGGTTCCTAGTGTAGTAGTTCTCCAAGACTCATGGATCGTTCCTTTAATTTAATCGATGAAGTAAACAAGCCTGTGTCTGTCTTCACGATGCATACTCTAACACTCTATCCGGGACGGACACAGGCAGAGTGGAACGAAGGGTTGGAGGGTAGGCTATATCGTTGATGTAGAGAGAGAACTGGGAACAGCGTTGGAGGCAGGGCTCAGTGGTGCATGAAGACAACATGGCCTGAATCTGGAGAACAAAAGTACCCTGATCTTACAGGGTTCTTCAGGGAATCTTCCATCCATTGGGCCCATAGAGCATGCACCCTTTCATTTCCCTAAAGCCCTGCCATCAATTTGCTCCGTCACGTCCGGACTCGGCTCAGTCAAATGAATGGAGAGGGGAAATAACTCTGGATTAAGCTTTAGGCCCATTTTGAAACTTTTAGGATCTTATAATTAGAATTAGAGATTCAAGTGTTCGCACTGGGTAGGCTATTAGAGCTATATGAAAATTATACTCTGAATAACAGACGTGTCTTTCCAAATTCAAGTCAATGTGTGAAGTAATTGTGAAAAATTGCTTCAACTTATCTTTGGTTGTGAAGCAATGTTTGATTTAAATTAACACAGTACTGCACTGGTCTCTACAGCTAAAGTTAGCTAACAAGCTAACTCAGATAAAAATGATCCAGAATCTTTACTTTTACTTTTTTCTTCAACCAGATCACCGCCGGGGATTAAATAAAAGAAAACCATGGTCAGGTCAATAAGATTAAGCTGTGTAGGCTACCTTTAGCCACCAGTAATGTTACACAGGTTAGTTAGTTAACAATGGTGTATATGGCTGATGTAATTTATTCATGATTATATTAAGTCAAACAATAGTAGGCCTAGTTAAAATCCAAATGAGCAGTTGTTGACCTCAGATCTTTCTGTCAACCTGTCCAGTTGTCCTCGGGCATGTCCCGACACATGGGTTCAATGACGGCTCCATTGCCATTCAATTGTGAACAAGCGAATGAGTAGAAAATGAATATAAAGATAGAAAAGGAATATTAAGTGGAGTCCATTTATCCTTTGCTAGCCAGTGTACTGTATTTTATTTTTTAGCTTAACTTTTTAAAAGGTCAGTGCTTCAATAGTACATTTTAAGAGCGCCTCCTCTTAAAATGTAAGTGGAGGGCACTCCAGTTGTGCTTGCAGACTGTACATTTTCTTATTAAACATTATTACAGAATATTTTCTCTTGCTCATTTTAAAGCTCGGATAGATGAAATGTTATTTGATACCTGTCATTGTGAATAGGTCGTAATTTGTACCCCTGTAATTATGTTGTATGATGTCTTTTTTGTTTTGTGTTGTTTTTCTGTGTAACCAACAGGTCTCCCTTGAAAAAGAGATCGTTGATCTCGATGGGATTTTACCTGGTTAAATAAAGGCTACAAACAAACAAACAAGACATTTTAGACTTGATTCTGTGGACAGAAAAAAACCTGCTAAATGTAAGGCTGTCTTCAGGTCGGATATTTCAAATATATACAAATATAAATGTGTTTCATCTTCACATGTATTCAGGCATGAGAGAGGGAGTTTTAGTAATCATTTATTTTCATCAGTTTTATTGTCATCACCAAATTGATCAGACAGAGAAATATAGTGTCAGAATATATTGAGGCTTTGTTTTTAACAAATCCAATACATGGCTTATAATAAGTCCATGTTAAATTCATAAATACATCAACCAATAATAAATTAATAATCTTAAAAATAAGCAAATAAATTAATAAGTAAATAAATAAATACAAATACATTTTTACATGTATAAGATACGTTTGAGGTAAATTAAGAGCTACTTGGCATATCAAATAATACTGGCATGTAAATTATTGCAATTCAATTTATAAAAAACAATATAAAATATTTTATATTTGTGATCAACACTCAGATACTTATGAATTTCATACATAATTCCTGAATAATTTATTTAGTGAGGTTATTGCTTATATCAAAAGGCAGGATTATGATGCATGCGTGTGACAAGCCTAAGAAGTGGCAAGCTTTTCTCTGACCTTGTTGTATGACTATTAAAAAGTGTATAAATAGAAAAGAAAAATAATGTTTTCCCATCAGTCCTCAGAGCTGCAGTCGTCCTCTGGTTGGAGCCCTTTGAAGCAGGCAGACTCGTAGTGCTTGTTCAGGTAGGACTTGAGTGCGAAGGTTTTGTGGCAGCGTTTGCAGGAGTAGTGTTTGAAGGCCGAGTGCGTCTGCATGTGGGCACGCAGGTTGGAGCGGTCGGCAAAGGCTTTGCCGCAGTGGGCGCAGGCGAACGGTTTCTCCCCGGTGTGGGACCTCATGTGGCCCTGCAGGAGCCAGGGCCGACTGAAGGCTTTGCCACACACCGTGCACTCGTGCTTCAGGTCGTGTGTTAGCATGTGCATGGCCAGCGCAGGCATGGACACATACACCTTGTGGCAGCTGGAGCACTTCCTGGCCTGCTGGCTGTCCAGGCTGCGGTGAGTCTGCTTGTGTCTGCTCAGGTTGGAAGACGTGGCGTAAGACTTGCCGCACTCCCCGCACATGTGGCGCCCTGTGGAGGTCCCTTTGGTGGGGCTGCTGTCTGCAGAGCTGACATCATCCCCACTGTCTGATTGGCTGCCTCCCTTGCGGGGACACCTCTGCTTGGGCCTCCTGCGGGAGCGGCCGTCAGAGACCAGGTAGGCGTTGATGCTGCATGCCTCTAAATCAGCGCTGCTGCTGTCTGACTCCACGGTGCTGCTGGAGACGGGACTGTCCGGGTGCTCCATGTCGTGGTCGGAGAACTCTTCCCCGGCGCTGCCCCCCGGGGAGTACAGGGGCAGGGAGGGCTGCTCATGACCCGGCTCCTTTGTGCTCTGCAACACTGAGGGGATGATGTAATCCTGGATGTACCCTGGGAAAGGTAAAAAAAATCAAATTAAAGACTTGAATTTTCTTTGGGAGCATCTTCATGATCATACAGTATGCTGCGTTCGATTTACATTGGAAGTTGGAGGTCGGAAGTGGGAGTCACATCCTAGTTGACTGTGTTACAGTAGGAGAAAGATGGACGCCCGCTGGAAAGTAGTTAGCCGTGTTTACAGCTTTAGCAGTACCGAGTTAGCCATGGTTAGCCATGGTTAGCCATACTGGTTGATAAGCTTTGTTTGGTCAATCGTAGCAACATATCCACAGATAGAACATGAGCAGTACCATATGTACAGTTGATTTAATGTGACACTAATAACACAGAACAATATTATTTGTGTGAATACGTGTTCTCTTAATGTTCATGCAGAGACTCCATTTGGATGATGATCTTGGGTACGGCTATGTGTCTTCGAGTCTCCAAGTAGGAAGTCCGGCCTCCGGGTGTTCCAGTTTAAATTTCTCACTGTGAACTTGGATATTCCCACTTCCCAGTACAACTGGAACGCACCATCAGTAACCTCTGAGCAAAAGTTACCCCTTTTACCCTAACCTCTCATCACTTTGAAACCCACACAGGAAGCTATTTGTAAGTGCCAGGTTCAGCAAGCTTTGGAACTTAAATATTAATGAGTGTTTGGTGCACACTCCCAATCAATACCTCCACTGGCTCCAACAAGTGCTATCACAGGGAAAAATGTGAAAGGCACATTGACGCTGAATATGAGTCAAACACAATGTGCTGACACTGACAAAACAGTCAGCAGAGCAATAGTTTGGCTCCAGATCGATCCACCTGTCGCCGCTTTGCAGCACCAGCAGCCCGTCTGTGGGGGGGGGGTCAGGGTGGGGGCGGGGCTGTGATCCAAACAGAGCGACTCAGCAGTGAAATCCCCTCAATCACTAAATCATTTTAATCAGATCATTCCCCATCTGTGGCGTTTTTGAGAGTGTTCATGAGTATGGAAAGGGGGAGTCTGAGTGACAGGTGGGGGACTGCGATTTGGCGAAAAGAGAAGGGAGGGCTGGGCAGGGTGTGTGTCTTTGGTGGGGGGGGTGCTCTGATCTTGACAGCAGTCAATGGTATATTGAGCCCACTCCCCCCAACCCACACACACACACACACACACACACACACACACACACACACACACAC
>CALSBZ010000438.1:431172-445974 GCA_943591055.1 Gobionotothen gibberifrons
GGTAAGGTGGAGGTAAGGTGGAGGTAGGATGCCGGTAAGGTGGAGGTAAGGTGGAGGTAGGGTGGATGTAGGGTGGAGGTAAGATGGGGGTAGGGTGGAGGTAGGGTAGATTGCTGTAGGACATGCCGGGCTCTGACCCCGGAGAACGTTCTTCTGATTCGACTAGCATCAACATTTTGGAACTTTGCAGGTGTCTAAATAATGTAAACAAAAACCTTTGTCCAAGCATGCAAATGGCCTTTTGATCGTTTCTTCTTATAATATGGTGATACATAGTTATATGAATGGTTCATTTATACATCAAAGTATCATGGTATCATATGTATCTAGACTATAGACTTCATACAGTGTCTGTATATGTGGTGAGTGTGACCAAGGACAATATTATCCACATGGCTAGAAAATCTCAGTGGACTTTATTTTCACAGATAGTATAGAACTGCAATGTACTACTAATGTGTACTGCTGCAATCTGACAGCTCCATTTCAAATGTTAGATATAACGTGTTTTGGAAATGTTCTCAACCAATGTTCCCCTCCTCTCTGAGCTCTCCTGTCTCTGCCTCAGGTGGTTTGTTCCGCACGTCAGAGAGCAGAGAGGATAAAGTCCTGATGAAAGTGAACGCAGCGTCACCAGCTCAGCTGTCAGACTGGTGAACAGCCGGCTCCACTGAGAGCACAGACTGGTGCTACTGGAGGACGTGAGGAAACACCTACATGCCTAATGTTTAATACTAAGCTGAAAATACAGTGCAGTGAAGAGACAGACTTTTTTTTGTATTATTCTTAAGTACAATTTAAAGTGTGTAAAGTAAGAATAAAACTGTGCAGTACAACAGTCTGCTTCTTCCTTAAAATTGAAGTCAAAATATAAGATTATATTCCATTCAAAAACACATGAGGCTTTATCTGTGGCCAATAGTGTAAGAATCTATGTTTTATATTTCAGTCCATTAATGTGAGAACTGAAACCATGTGCTCGCTATAAAAAATGCAAATGAACAGGAAAAATCTGTCTCATTTTACTAATTGGCATGCTCAGTGTGTGTGTGTGTGTGTGTGTGTGTGTGTGTGTGTGTGTGTGTGCGCGTGTGTGTGCATTGACCCTGGGAGCAGATGGGCTCCTGCACGCTGCACAGAGAATGGATGTGGGAGTGTGTGTCAGCGACCATCTGACACCTCCGTGCTTTATGTGAGTGTAACAAATGGAGTGAGACTCGGCCGATGGAGTTAATTATCGAGATGGTATGCAAATGCTGCTTTTCACGGTGGTGGAAAGTAACTAAGTACATTTAATCAAGTATTGTACTTAAGTATAATTTTGACGTTATTCCAGCTACATAGTATACATAATAATAAAGGATGATGTGTTTTTGGGAATAAATATATAAAGTACTTAGAATATGCTCCACCATAATTATGATTCAGTTTAACTTTATTTTGATGTTAAAACTTTTGTACTTTTACTTAAAGTGGACCTATCATGCTATATTTGAATAATATATTGTAGGGCCATACCTATATAAAACATGTCTGCGAAGTCTTTTTTTCAAAATACCAAACAGATCATGCATTTTAGCCATGCCTCATTTTGCTCTATTTGTTCTTTTTTAGCCCTGTTTTTGCAAGGGCTGAATCTGTGAGAAGTCTTCTTCGCTGCTTTTGTGGCAGACTACAGCACCACCTACAGGCCTGGCATATGTACTACAGCGTCTCCAGCGCTTTTGAACGGCAATGGCCGTGGCTGTCTCCTCCTGATTGGTGGAGAGTTGGCCATATAGGCGGAGCTCCTCGGGTTCTGACGTCAGAGAAGTTTCAAATCTGTATCAGTCTGTATCAGATCCGTTGCAGCCCCGTTTTTAGAGATTTGGGTATGGAGGAAAAGAGAGAGGGTTGTGTTTTCTGACACTTGGTGAGTTCCCTGACACACCGGGGACACATATTCATGTATAAAAGACGTGCAAGAGTGCATTTTGCATGATAGATCCACTTTAAGGAACATTATACATTTAGTAATTTTCCTATAACAGAGTATTTTACTGAAGTAAAAGTTCATCATTCTTTATTTTCATATGAAAACCAGGGATTTTGCAAGCAGATGTTGGACAAAGCTTAACATACAGGTTTTAACTTTAACATACTGCAGGTGTCATCACAGTATTGTTATGAATTTAAAGCTGCATACAGGAGAACTTGGTCTGCTGGTTTCAGTGTCTTCTGGCTCAGTGGGAGAACTTGTTTTTTCTGACTCATGACCGATCTGTTGAACGGTTCTAAATGGTGGCACAGAATAGCTGCCTTGAACATTATCTAGTTAATCCATGAAACTTAATAAAAACTCAACACTCAACCTTTGATGATGGTGTAGATTTGTATTTATTAATCAGCGGTAATTGTTGCAGAGCAAAAATCCTGTTAAAATAAGGTATTATTAATATTATTTTGATTTAAGCATATATTAATGTGGATGTTGTTGCACAGTAGGGTGTACAACTCATGTGCTGCTTATGGCTCAGTCTATAAAGAATAAATGGGTTCAGATGATGATGGATCGCACAAGATATTATTTAGGAAGTTAGGTAGATCCAAGATCCATCTAAAGAGGTAGTTCCCTATATTATTCTGAGGGAACAAGACATTCTGTTTTAGGAAAAACATCTGAACACTTGTGAAAAGAGGATGCTGTCCTGAGGGAGCAAGATATTCAATTTTGCTTTAAAGATCCATAAGCTTGTACATGTCACCGGTTTGTTCTTGAAGGAGCAGGACCTGTTCTCTGTGTGACGGTGTTATGGGAACACCATCCCAACTGGTGTGTGACACACACATATTGTGGAATGAAGTGTTTCAATGGGTGTAGTCTTTGTGTTCTTCCCTGTTCATGACAGGAGGTCAGTGCATCCCTTCTGCTGTATTAACTGAATAAACCACAGAGCATTAATGAAACACTACTGACCTCGAACAATAGTTCTCTCTGGGATTGTAGAGCACCACAGGTTGCTGAGCGTTTATGAATCCACGTGTTAGCCTCAGTGTGTCAGGTGGAGAGAATGCTGATCTGAATAATATCGTTATGCTGACTGAGGACACGTCCATCACAGCAGATATGATTAGAGAGATTGAGGACATGTCCAAATGTCACACACACAAACAACACACACACACACTGGCCAAGCATGCCCACTCCCACGCACAATAGGTGTGACAATAATAAAGACAATTTCAACTTTTTGTCCTTAAAAAAACCAAAATGACTTAACATTTGTTTTGGCAAAAAGTACCCTTCAAAGAATGAATGAATTGCATTTTGGGAAGTATAGGATCCAGAGTATTTCTCATGTCCCATACCTGAGACTAAAAGTCAGGATATCTCAGCCTGCTTTTATTTTATCCTTTTTAAATCATGTCCAACTTTGCTGTAGAAACATACTAAGTTAGTGGAGGACTCTTTGATTCTGATATGTCCTACTAGAAAAAGAATGACTTGTGATTATCTTCTACTCAAGTATCTACTGACTGGACAAACCCTATCACGAAACATGACAAACCTTCACCACCCAGCTCGCTACTCTAAACAGAAGATAAAAGCAAGAGTTCCCCCATGTCTTCTTCTTATAAAATACTCAAGCACAGTGATCTTTTTTCTTCGTACTGGTGCATGAGACTATTCATTTTCATGCATCGAGGCACCTGACTGACTTGAACACACACATAGAACGATTGACGTGAAACTCTGAGAGGCATCACTGTAGGATGGTCCCAGACAGCGAGCAAAAAGATCAGAGTTAAAGTTTTACATATTCATATATCAAATGGGACATTCAGTAGCCTACTCAGTTTGGTTGTTTACAGCACTGCATCTAGCTGATTTCTCTGAAGTCCATAAAGAGAGAGAGAGTGTGTGTGTGTGTGTGGTATTTAAGGGAGTGAAGGGCACCCAGCTGTATCAGCCAGTGATTGATTCATATTTTCTCCCCCAGCCTCAGGTCACGTGCCACCCTTTGTTTCCCTGCAGAGAGGAGGCCAACAGAGCCCCAGCAGCTGCTGGATGTGGAGCTGCGTCTGGTTCCGCTCAGAGCAGCATCGTGCTGTCAGGACAGTTTGACGGACGAGAAGCGTTTAACTCCACAGCTTACTTTACCGTCATGTGATGGATGGGACTGTTTTATTTCTGCTCTCTTACTTAGGCTTGTAACATGAATGAAAGTGCAGAGATGCAGATCAGAAAGGCAGCATGTGGGATCGCCTGCCTGGGTTTGGATTTCCCAACACATTATGGTCTGTGTGTATATGAGTGGATGTTAGCATGAAGGTAGCATTTTGTTACCTAAACCTAGTTACCATTGATATTTTAAGTAAAATTACAAAGCACTTGAGAGTTGAAATATGGAATGTGGATTTTATTTTTTTTAAACGTCAGTGTATTGTTCTGTAACAGTTGAATAAATTCTTCTTTGCACTGGATTAGCTTTGTTATATCTGAAAAAATATCCCTCTTTTAGAAAGACAATATATTACACAAAGTGGAGAGTTTTTAAGACATATATATATTTAACTGGTATGGAGTGTAGCCAACTGTAGTGTTTTGTATTAGGACTGTAGGACCTTGTGTCCCAATATGAAATACAAGTCAGGAAATCTTGCTTTTTACAGGAAGAATGATATCAGCAACCCAAAACTCTTTCCACACTCATATGGACACCCAACTATTGTTTTAAGATTGACTTAAACAAAAAGTGTACTGAAATGTTTCCCTTGAGAATAACGACACAACACGTGCAAAAGTAATAACGTTTAATTCAAATAAAACCATGCAACAGGTCACCATTACCCTGATTAGATTCAACCTGTTATGAAATAAAACATCCAAAGCCGTACATTGCGTTCAGTGGAGTATACACAGGAAGGTCAGCCTGGAAATTGAAGAAACCAAAAACACAACAAATCGCAGCCCCTCCTCCTGCTCGGCTCAGGCCACAGTACAGTGGTGATCCTGAGCACAAGAAACTGTAGCCCCCCCACACCCCACTGGCTGCTAATAATCAATCACAAAGCACTATGAACCATATGGCACACAGAGGACAAGTCTGAGAACATGAGTGATGAGCCAGCAGTGCTGTTGATACATACGTTGCTAAAGGTCTAGTAGCAGTTTACTCCCATGTACCGGACATGCACTGTTAAGGAAGGCCTGTGAAATTCACATCGTCGGGATTGCGGAAGCTGGGGAGTTACATACTAATGCAGCCTGGGAGGCCAAGCAAAGCATCGTGGTGGGTGCAGGATTTCGTCTCAAGGGAATCTGTTTCAGCATTCTGCAAGATGCTGAGGTACGCTGCAGAATGACCCCACATTCAACATTTTGCTGGGAGTGACAGAAGTACATTTGTTTTGCTGATTCAAACCCATCACCACAACACCCATATAAGAGGGACTAACTGACACCACTCGTGAAGAGTCCAGCACACACACATTACTGGTGGACTCAATCAGGATCTGTGATATGTCATCATCTGGATGTAGAACACACATGAAGATAATAAAAAGAACATTAGTAAGTATTTTTGTTTTGTAATGTCTGCTCTGGGTTTATTTATTTTTTATTTATTTTAATGGGCACTGGGTGCACATCCCTCTACGTCCAATGGGAGGGTTCTGAGAGAGGAGGTGGGAGAGGAGTCTTGGAAACATGATGGTGGTATATTTTGAAAGTAGCAAAGTATTATGCTGTGTGTGTCGCTGAGTGTGTGTGTGTGTGTCAGTGTATGTGTGTGTCAGTGTGTGTCACTGAGTGTGTGTGTGTATGTGTCAGTGTGTGTATGTCAGTGTGTGTGTGTGTGTCACTGAGTGTGTGTGTGTGTGTGTGTGTGTGTGTGTGTGTGTGTGTGTGTGTGAATCAGTGTGTGTGTGTCAGTGTGTGTGTGTGTGTCAGTGTGTGTCAGTGTGTGTGTGTCAGTGTGTGTGTGTGTCAGTGCGCGCGCGCCTCAGTTGCTAAACACCTGGCCTTCGGGCGGCTGGGAGAGCCTGTTGTTCTCTTTCATCATCATGTGCTGTCTGAGCTCCTGCAGCACTATCCGGATGTTATGGGAGTTTTTCCATCTGCACAGTGCTGACAGCGACTTTAAGTCCACCTGAAAGAGGAGGAGGAGGATGAGGAGGAGGAGGAGGAGGAGGATAGGGTATTTTTATTATGGCATCATTAAGGAAGCTATGGTGCCGCTAAGGTTGTATATATTATCCAATGATCATGTTGGGAGTGAGTTTAAACTATTTAAAACAAAATAGATTTAGAACAATTTCAGAAGCTAGAGGTCGCTCTAAATAGCGAAATTAGAAACAAAGCCAAAAAACGGGTCATATCAAAGTCCTAACTTGATGACTCCTACCTTTTTGGTCTAAAAGTAGTTTCCAAAAAACATTTTTAGAACATTTTAAACAGGCTCTAGAAGCTGAGAGTAGTTTGAGACAGAGCACTCCTCTATCTGGGTAATAGCATGGACGAATGTCCTGTCATGTCATGGTACAGGCCCTCTCCTTTCTCAGCTACAACATGGTGATACCATTTACTTGTCCTACTCATTTGGCCGTACTGTACCCACTTGATCAGGCTGCATTGGGATGTAATGTTTGGGCGTGTTTGTGCGTGTATAGGCTGGGATGGTGAATTTAATTAGTCAATCTTTTATATTTACCAATGTGTTTATGATGTAATCGTTTGGAGAGCACATCATTACAAACCACAATTCTTTCTAATAAATAACCTCCTTATGTTGCCCTCAAACTGCACCAGATTATTATTTGAAAATGTATGACATTTTCTAGGTCCTAGGGTCCAGCCAGCATAGTCTCTCACAATCCAGTATGAACACCGAGTATATTGCACGGTTCTAATTCAGTCCACAAAACACAAATAAACTCTTGAAATGAATGATCACATTTGAAATGTTGACTTAATAGGTGAGAGTGTATCTATAGGGACATGTGGATACTTACCAAACCATTTGAACTGTGCACGCAGCTCAAGTTAATCTTGTTCACAAAGCGGACATGGGGGGGGCATTCTGGGTATCTGTTTCCACATTCTATTTTCAGACTGTATATCCTGCCTTCATAGACGGTCTGCAATCAGAGAGAGACTACAGGTTAGCTCTGGGAGAGAGCTCATGGAGATGTCCACTCATCTGAGCTCCTCTGGTTTACTGTTAAACAGTGGTTAATATAACAATGACAGTGTATTACAGTTCATATAACAGTATATAAACAGTATAGTACATATCAGTAATTAGAACAGTGAAAATAACAATGTCCACTCATGTGTCCACACATGCTTGTTCTAAAGCTTTACCTAATCACATCTGAATATTTACAGAATTATGAATATTTAACAGTGTTGAAAGGAGTATTCAGATCCTTGACAGGAGTATTAGTACCGCATAGTGAACACAGTACAATTTAAGGTCCTACACTCAAAACTTGAATGCGCTAAAGGCATGCAAGTATTATCAGCAAAAGGTAAAGCTATTCATTCTGCAGTAAAATGTTCATTGTTTTACTTTCATACATGATGTTTTTTATATCAATATATAAATATTAATATGTTTTTGCATTTGATTGCTGTTAAGAGTTTAACTCATTGGATA
Source organism: Gobionotothen gibberifrons (assembly GCA_943591055.1). Lineage (NCBI taxonomy): Eukaryota > Metazoa > Chordata > Actinopteri > Perciformes > Nototheniidae > Gobionotothen > Gobionotothen gibberifrons. Next base: position 438,813 of record CALSBZ010000438.1, read on the forward strand.
TTCCTTAATACTCTTAATATATTGTTTAGTAGTTGTATCTACAGTGCAGTATGTCCTCAGGTCATGATTTGTGTGTAGCTGTGCTATCCTTTGAGAAGCACGTATCTCTAAAGAAGTCAGTTCATGACATTTGATTTAGCCTGAGAAGTCAGCTGTGTGAACAGTAAGGCAGATGGTATCTATGAGTGTGTGAAGGCGGCTGCAAAGAGAAAGCTGAGTGTATTGGAAATTAGACAGAGACACAGCTACAAATGCTATAGTCACATTAGAGACAATATTACTGCCATCAGAAGGTTGCTTGGCTCAATACTGCAAAAAGTACTACATTCTCTTAACCCTCCAGAAAGTAGGCTAAATCATGGAAGTCCCACCAAAATAAAAACAAATGTAGCTCTAAGAACATCTTCCATCACAGAGCTTCTAGTCACAAAAAGAAAGCTCCTGCTGCAGTGTCTATGGGCGCTTTCACACCGCAGTACTTTTCCCACAAAGGTTCATCTGAACTTAGTTCATGAGAACTCTTTAGTTCTCATGAACTAAGTACAGATCACGTTCACACCGGAATAAGTTCCTGAGGGAGGATTAGGCAAATGAAGCCGCTGACGTCACTTCTTCTTCTTCTGCTTTGGGTTTACTGGCAGGCCGCAAACAACTTCACGGCGAATACTGCCACCCGGAGTCCCCGGGCGGAAGTCCCCGGAGTTGGGGACTGAAGCCTTCCGAGTAAATCTCCAGAACGCCGACACCTCCTCATCTCCACCGCTCCCATGTTTTATTTTGTGTTGTCATAAGTTAGTCTCCCTGCGTTTCTGCGCTGGGCTAATGCTAATGCTAACGCGAGGATAATAAAATGGCAGCTTCATAAAACTGTTTTGGAGTTTTACGGGCCGTGGTTTGCATTCCGCCCAGCCAATCAGAAATAGGAACCTTTTTCTCCCACAAAAGTCCCTGCTCTCTAGCAGGGACGGAAAAGGGGGTAAAAAGGTTCTCATTAACTAATTTTAGTTCAGGATTTTTTTGGTGTGAACTTTCAGAACTATATCGGAACTAAAGTGGGAAAAGTACTGTGGTGTGAACGCGCCTTATGTAACTATCCTACAGGGACATGTTTCATTTGAATGACATGCAGCCCTCTTATGGTCAGTTTGCACACAGCTGATATACCTGCACATGATCCCTATGAGAGCAACAACAGAACTTATAACAATGAGGTTTACCACAGTGCCTTTTACAAAAGCCTCAACTTCTGTAGTAATGGGAAGCCAAAAGTGATGTGCATTGTTTTAATCACATGATAGTTCAAGCTCTAAACAGTACATCATTCATTTTACAGTGTTTCACAGCACACTCGTTGGGGAGGTAATGAAATTATGCACTTTTGGATATTTTAACACAAGAGCTGACCACTTTTTAAGCCAGCATTAGTTATAACCTATACAACATGATAACGCGCAATATTAGTAAGATTATAAAAATAGTTAGCTAATGCTAGCAACACTTTGTGTTAAAATATATAATGTAGTGTTAGTTAAACTACAATTACTTCAAATTAATGCCCTAGAAGATTGTTTCTTAACAATAAACTTCAGTCATTTTCACTTCTTGTGGTTGTTGATTCATTTTGTGTTTATCTATTTAGGTCTTAAAATTGGGATGTGGGACATGTTGATCATAAAAGCACAAGAAAAATATTAATAGAAACAATAGCTACTGTAAATGTAACAGACCACTTTGTCTAAAATGATATATTATATTGAGAATATAAGTGAAGTCTGCATGGTAATCAATGCACAATTTGATAATAGTTGGAACTATAGAGAGGACATGAATCACATGACTGTGTACTGGCCAGAGTGTCATAACACTCCCTTTCAATGACAGCGGTTTACTCTTGTTGAAAACTACCACTTCACTGTAGTTTAAAGAAATCGAATAAACCAATGTGTTAGAGCAGCTGCTAAGTGTTAGGTATTCCTGATAATGATTGCATATTTTGCATACGCAGAAAAATACCTTAAAAAAGTAAAGTAAAGCTCGTCCTCAAATCCTCAGATGTTTGATCGTTAGCTGTTAGATGGTGAATTTCTTTCCTACAATGACATTTCTTTAACACTGTTTTATACGAATGCAATGCTTAAAGTCCATTGAATAGAAGAGCAGAGTAATGTATTGGTGCTGTAAACTCAGGGGGGGTCACCTTGGCCGGGCCGATGATCATGCCGTTCCAGTGAGTTAGCGTCATGTCGTCATCATCTGCGAGGCCCCAGCTCACCGTACCGTCTCCACCTCCCTTCTGACCTTCCTCCAGTTCCTCCAGCAGACGAAAGCTGCGGGGAACTACGATGCCTTCCAAAACACAAGCATGCACACACAGACACACAAGGGCACAAAAAAGGAACATTTAATGACTTCTCTCTATTAACACAATGGGAGAAAAATTCACGCACAAACGTCATACTCGATAATTTCGCCTAACAGACGGTCCTGATTTAAAGCTAAAATATCAGAGAGTCTTAATATGTTTCACTCTCAAACTGACCAAATCTTTGAGTTTTCTGCTAAATTGCAAGAGCCGGGAAGTTGAAAGAAGTGTGTGATCCATGTTGGCACATCTGAACAGGTAGAACTTTTTTTTTAACAGCTGAAAAAAGAGGTAGTAAACGATTGAAAAATCCTATTCCAAAAGTTGACTTGGGGGAGGCATCCACTAAAAGGAAGTCTGAATTGACAGTAGGGCTGTCCCGAATACCATTTTTCGGGCTCCGGATATTCGGTAGTAATCAGCAGCGAACCGCTTCAACACGTGTATTTCGGTTTATTCACGGCATTCATTTTGTTATTGTACAGTATATATATATATATATATATAACCCAATGTGTGTTCTTTGAAATTGAAAAGGATATTGCATTGTGTTTGTTGCAGTTGTATATGTCTTAAGTGTAATTTGGCTTGGCTTCCTATTTTGTATGAACATGCTTTTATTTTGAAGGAGAGTTAGCGCTGTTGACAGGAAGTTGTTGTTGCTATGGAAACAACGTGACGGAGATTAACAAAGTCATATCTACATATAAAGACGGAGAAAGTAAACGATAAAGTGTATGGTTAAGTGTTAGCACCCCCCGAAGAGGCACAAGCTCTTACGTTGATATTGGAGTTTTCAATAATAAAAAAAACGAATATCCGAATAACGAAATTGAAACCCGAATAGTAATCCAACAAACGAATATTCGGATATTCGGGTACAGCCCTAATTGACAGTATCTATTCTGATCTAGGTCTCCCAGAGTCTATAATAATGAATACTACTAGGTTACATTTCTTAGATTGTGTGTTTTAGTGTTTCAAATGGCTGTATAATGAGCCTTATTTTTATGCAGCAGAGTTATCCTCAGACTGACGCAATTTGTTATAGTTTGTCCAACTTACCATTAGGCAGTGTTGGAAGAAGTACTTGGATCCTTTTCTGAACTAAAAGCACAAATACTTTGGTCTTTAAGTACTCTACTACAAGTAAATATTTGATTTCATAATTACTCTTAAGTAAAAGTAGTCATTCTGCACAATGACCCATTTCAGAATAATAGTAAGTACAGAAGTATTACCTGCTAAATGTACTTCAAGTATCAAAAGTAAAAGTAGTCATTATGCAGAATGGCTCTTTTCACAGTATGTTATTATTATTATGGTTATATTATCCTGTCCTTATAAATATCAAATAATATTAGAGTAGTGGTTGGTCAATGTGGAGTGGACCGAATGAAGATACTTGAAATACTGTGTAGATTAGTAGTACATTACTGCATTGTACCATATCAGCATAGCATGTGTTTTTATATGTGCAAAGTAACAAGAAGCTGTGAGTGTTAAATACATGTAATGGAGTAAAAAGTAGGATATTGGCCTCTGAAATGTAGTGCAGTACAAATATATCAAAAAAACTCCAATACTTGAGTAAATGTAGTTAGTTACTTTCCAGCGCTGGCATTAGGAGCCATTGGCTTTGGGGTGGCAAACATTACAACTTAGTGTTTAAGGAATTGCCTCCTAAACCTTTAAATGTAGAAACATACCGCTTACTAGTACAGCTGTTGCACAAGCTGTAAGAGTATGATGTCAAACAAATAGTTAAGTAAATTACCTCGTGGGCAGAGATGTTAGAAGTACTCATATATTGTAAAGTAGAAATACCAGAGCGTAGGAATACTCTCTGATTATAATGTTTGATCATTAAAAAGTGTTCTCAAAGCTGGTAAAGGTGCAGCTAGTTTGAATGACTTTGTATACTGCAGGGCAGCTTGTGGATTTACTCCAGGTGGAACTAAAGTCTGATTTAACACTTGATTTCACATCATTCATCCCCATCTGTAAAGTAACTAAAAGGTATTAAATACATTTAGTGGAGTAAAAGTACACCATTAACCTCTGAATTGTATTGGAGTGAAAGAACTAAGTAACATAAAATGGAAATACTCAAGTAAAGCACAAGCAGAACCTCAAAAGTGTACTCAAATACAGAACCTGAGTAAATCCTTAACACTCTGCTTGTGGGTCAGTTTTAGTGACGAGCTATTTATTCTGAACACTTCTTCCGGAAAGCTAAGTTATTTACCCATCAAGCTAGTCCCGGGCACCGCCCAGCGAACAGAGTGACGTTAACACACTGCAGCCCAGTCTAATGTGATCTGTGGAGTGCACTGAACCCACATGTAGCCTTTTCTCTGCCTGCTAGTCTCATAATTGTAAATGTAGGTGGTTGCAGAAGCCGTGTGGATCATGGACTGTTGGACAGCGCAGCTAGCTAATGAGCTAGCTAGCATCGTCAGAGACAGCGCTTTATCTCAGACAGAGTCCTGTCGCAGTAAACCTGCACTGTAGCTGGACTCTTTTTTGGAAAATCGAAACTATTAACTTATATATTATGCTGTGGGTTGTACCTCGTAAGCAAAATAGATGAAAAATAGTAACTGAACTGTCGGAGAAGTCGGCTTACCTGATAAGGCGGCCGCCATCTTTGTTATAGATTCACGGAAGCGCGCACGTACGGTGGAGCGTGTCCTCCGTCGAAGAAGTTCTTCTTCTTCTTCTCTCAGCTATTGGTGGATTGCAAATAACTTTAAGGTGCATACCGCCACCTTCTGTACAAGAGTGTGTATCGTCATGTTCTCCTATCACCACTCGTGGCAATATACAAGTTGTGTTTAAGTTATTTTAAATTCTTCCAATCAGCCCTTTTTCATCCAACTATTATTGAATACAACAATGAAATGCCAATGTAATGTTTCATTAAACCAAAACATGTCTGTAAAACAACATGCTGTATATGAAAAAAACATAGAAATGCACAACAAGTGTAAAAGCTCTATTTGGTGGATTTGATCATTGCTGACTCTTAGTGGTAGTATCAAAGAAATAAACGGGCAAGCTTCACAGCACACAATACAAGCTTCTAGTAAATGTATGTGTTGTAGTGCCGAGGAATAGGGAGTCGGAGGCGGTGCAATTGTAGTATAACAGAGTGCTTTATTGACTACATGTTCTCCGGTTGCAGTCCGGGAAGAAGAGAGAGAGAAAGGAGGTGGACACAACATATATAGAAAACACACAAGATGTCCGTGTGGAAACAATACCCCACTGTAGTTCCGTGTGTGAATTCTGTAACCCCCAGTGTGATAATAGGTGGTCACCACAGTGTATAAGTATACAAATATTTTGTACTTGACCGTACCTACAGCCACATTTGAGTAAAGGCTCTCTTCTGGTTCATTACTTGCACCTGTTAGAAGGATTAAAGCATCAAAGGACAATTCCTGTACTTTATTTAAACACTGCTGGCCTACCAAACATCTCAACCATTGCATGTAACTGCTCCATGTTAAACACAAAATAAATACTGTACCATTTTCAGCTTTTCCAGACCCTCTTATTGATTCATAGAGACAACGATCACCTACAGATAAGTGAAAGGTCAAACCGATCATTTTAATCACATTATATGATTTCCATAATTCTCTAAACCGAGTTGGGAAAATACTGAATGTTCCTTCTATATCATCAATCTTTATTTCGGACTCAAGGTCCATATAACATACTAAAAGACAAGACACACATCAATAAATAGAGCTAAACACACAAAACAAATAAAAACAAACAGATACAAAAAAACATAAAATCAGTCCAATTACAGCAAGCCACACATGCTCACTGTCTGTATAGGCTCTTGCGCCAATGTCTCCAAAACATGGAAGAGAACCGAGTAGAACTCTTCACAGGGTTGATTAAAATCGAGATGACATGATTGTCGGAGTCTTCTAGGCGACACATGAATTTGTACATTAACTTTCTTAAAAGGGCTTGACAAGTAGGCACCCCCAAGTTAACAAACAGCTGGCTGGCACTGTGCCATCTTGGAACCCTCAGCAGCAACCGTAAAGCATCATTGTATGCAATTTTTAGTTTTTGTATGCTTCTAACCTTGTAGTTACTCCACAGGTGAGCCGTGTACAATGGTGTACAGAAAGCTTTAAAAAGTAATACCTTGACATCTACAGAGCACTTGTGAAATTTCCGCATTCAAATGTTTGCCTGGGCATACAGTTTGCAGCGTTGTCGGTGAATGTCTTTGTCATCTGTGAGATCATCAGAAATATAATGACCAAGGTACTTAATCTCACTGCACACAAGAAGATTGTTGCTACTGAGAATACATCTCTAAATCTATATCAGAGTAGCACATGATAACAGAGGCCCTACATAGCTGTGTACATAGCCGGATGTATGACTACATGGATGACGCTCATGAGACACTGTGTTGAAGTTATGATAGCTATGTTCCTAAGATTGGCATGATGGCACAGCCCCTAGAGAGATAGGCATATGACTGTCATGTTTATTGCTTACGCAGGCCTTAGCTAATCTTCACTAATGTCAGAATACTGCTTTGAACCAGTATTCCTCCATCTTGTTGACTGTAACACTCTCTTATAAGCATGTCAAGGACACTACTCTGGGAACTATTTGTCCCACGCAGCCCTGTGTGTGATGACTACTTCCATTCTTGCAAGGATCTTCTTCTTTCGTGTAACGTCAGAGGTCCAACTCAGTGTCGTGTAGCCAAGTCCTAGGTCGAAGAGGCTGGCTTCCGAGGGTGGTCTATATAAAGGG
>CALSBZ010000438.1:477919-498020 GCA_943591055.1 Gobionotothen gibberifrons
CACACACACACACACACAGTGCAGACCGAGGGGTCCCCACAGAGTTCCTATGACGGTCTGTACCCACATAGAGTGTTTTATATTTAGCTGACAAATGGTGGCAAGTCTCCGCCCTGTTGTATTACGAGCTAATGTATGTGTAATTAAGTGAAATAGAAGTACTCCTATCTTCTACTTGAGTAAAAAAGTACCAGAGTGTAGGAATACTCTGTGACAAGCAAAAGTCCTTTAATCAAAATGTTACTCAAGTAAAACTAGAAAAGTATTATCATCAAAATATACTTAAAGTACAGACAGTAAAAGTAGTCATTGTGCAGATTGGTCCATTTCAGAATAATATGATATGTTTTATAATGATTGATCATGAAAGTGTTCTCAAAGCTGGTAAAGGTGCAGCTAGTTTGAATGACTTTGTATACTGCAGGGTAGCTTGTGGATTTACTCCAGGTGGAACTAAAGTCTGATTTAACACTTGATTAGATTTCACATCATTCATCCACATCTGTAAAGTAACTATTAAATACATGGAGTGGAGTAAAAGTACACAATTTACCTTTGAATTAAAGAGTAGAAGTACAGATGGCAAAACATGTAAGTACCTCCAAATTGTACTTACATGTAAGTACAGTACTTGAGTAAATGTACTTAGTTGCTTTACACTACTGTGTGTATCCATTAGTGTGTACTTCTGAAACTGGAATTTGGGTTATTATGCTTTCTTCACTTGCTTTTAGCTATCTGGCTTTCTATGCCTCTCATATTATATGCTGTATTAATACCTGATATTACACACTGAGACATATGCAACCATACCCACAGGCTGTATGATGAGGAGGAAGAAAATGAGTCATGGCCTTCACTGTCATCTGGTCTCCACCCAACTAAACTGATTTCTGACAGACAGACAGACAGACAGACAGACAGATTGTTACACTGAACAAAAATATAAACACAACACTTTTGTTTTTGCTCCAATTTTTCATGAGCTGAAATCAAAGATCTGAGACTTTTTCTATGTACACAAAAGGCCTATTTCTCTCAAATATTGATCACAAATGTGTCTAAATTGGTGTTAGCGAGCACTTCTCCTTTGCCGAGATAATTCATCCACCTCACAGGTGTGGCATATCAAGATGCTGATTCAACAGCATGATTATTGCAGGTGTGCTTTAGGCTGCTCACAATGAAAGGCCACTCTAAAATGTGCACTTTTATCCCACAGATGTGGCAAGTTTTGAGGGAGCTTCAATTGACTGCAGGAATGTCCACCAGTTGCCCCTAAACTGATTGTTCATTTCTCTACCATAAGCTGCCTCCAAATGCGTTTCCAATAATGTGGCAGTACATCCAACCAGCCTCACAACCGCAGACCAAGTGTAACAACCACACCAGCCCACATTGGGCATCTTCACCTGCAAGATCGTCTGAGACCAGCCACTCTTCACGGGTGTGAAGAGGACACCTCTTCACGGTTAGAAAGTGGTTTGATGAATCCCGGATTTCACTGCACAGGGCAGACGGCAGACAGTGTGTATGGCGTCATGTGGGTTTGCTGATGTCAGCTGATGGCGGGGGGTTGATGGTATGGGCATGTGTATGTTATGGACAATGAACACAGGTGCATTTTATTGATGGCATTTTGAGTGCACAGAGATACCGTGAGGAGATCCTGAGGCCCATTGTTGTCCCGTTCATCCACCATCACCTCATGTTGCAGCATGATGATGCACGGCCCCATGTTGCAGGGATCTGTACACAATTCCTGGAAGCTGAAAACATCCCAGTTTGAGGACATGAGACCCATTGAGGTTCTGCATATATCCATAAACTTTGCCCAGCCATTGAAGCGGAATGGACCAACATTCCACAACCTGAGCAACTCTATGTGAAGGAGATGTGTTGCACTGTGTGAGGCAAATGGTGGTCACACCAGAAGAGACTCAAGATAAAAGTACACATTTTAGAGTGGCCTTTCATTGTGAGCAGCCTAAGGCACACCTGCAATAATCATGTTGTTAAATCAGCATCTTGATATGCCACACCTGTGAGGTGGATGAATTCTCTCGGTAAAGGAGAAGTCCTCACTAACACAGATTTATACACATTTGTGAAACATATTTCAAAGGCCTGTTCTGTACATAGAACATGTCTTAGATCTTTGATTTCAGCTCATGGAAAATGGGGTCAAAAACAAAAGTGTTGCGGTTATATTCTTTTCAGTGTAGATAGATAAATGATGTCCTACTCTGCAAAGTTTTTTCATGCAGTAGTGTGATAGTGTAAGTTTAAATACGTGCAAATTGTACAAAGTATGGAAGGAGCCAAACAGAGTGGAGTCTGGTTAAACAAAATGAGAGAGGAGCTACATCAGTGTGTAAAGAAGAAGCTCTGTTGTCTATCTGCAGCGGGTGGAGAGGATGGACAGGATGGACAGGACAGTAGCTCAGTCGATAGGGAGTTGGAAACCAGGAGAGCTGCCAGTTCACCTCCTGGGGCCTGCCGAGGTGTCCCTGAGCAAGGCTCTGGGGCCCCTGGCTCTGCACATATAAAGCTGCTCCTATACAAAGATGAACTTCAATGTGTGTGTTGTGTACATGTGTGATCATAAAATATGAATTCATTCCAGAGTAGACCTTTTGTCACCTTGCCTTTGAAGTGGAGGGGGGGGGGGGGGGGGGGGGGGGGGGGGGGGGGTTTGGGGGAGTGAGTGAAGATTATGGAGCGTCAGTCCTCCTCACAGGAGAATGAAGAGAGGCGATAAAGGGCTTCTTTTCACAAGAGAGGCCAAAGATACACCAGCAGCCTTTGGAAGACAACCGTTTGCAGCAGGCTTTGTGATCTCTGTGTGGTCTCTTTTGATATTAATGTCATGGCATGACATGTCCTCTGTAAATGGAGGAGAATTAATTAATTAAAACGTATTCAGATTTGGGAACACGATACTTGAAAAAAAAAAAAACGTTTAAAATAGGATAATTTGTTATAGATTAAACCATGTTGAAGTAACTAAAACCATGGGTTACGAAATGTAATTGGCAGAAATGTTGCAGGTTTTTTGTTCCAAAATATTTCACGGTTCCAGCTTCTTAAATCTGAACATGTGCTGCTTGTGCTTAGAATGTTTTTTTTCTAAATATTTAATATTTTCAAAGTTTTTTTTCTGCAATGACTACTTTTACTCTGAATAAAATAATTCATTTTCCTAATCATACTTAAATACTTTTACTTGGATATGATTCTTGATGCAGTACTTTTACTTATTAAAACAATCAGGATTAAGTACAATCACTCAGGTAACAAATGTGAACAGTTTTCCCATCACTGCATGGAGTACAGAAAATGTTCACTGCCTTCATTCCAGCCATCCCAGCCTTATGCTAAAACAATCTTGTGTGATCCTGCATTATAGATTGGTGATTGTTTGAAAAAAGCAAAACCTTATCTTTGTTGGTCTCCTTTGTTTCTTTGGTTTAGCTAATTTATCAGCAGAGCTTAGAAACTCACAGTGGGATGTATTGTGGGGCTTGCACCCCCAAGGGTGCTTGAGAGATATGTTAATAGGATCAATTCAACCAGTATTAACATCATAGCGTTCACCCTTTTAATGAGGCATACAATTTATCTCTCTTAATAAAAAGCAATGCCGTTGGACGGGTAGGTAGAAGACTGTAAGCCCGTGTAATTAAATGTCAGTGAAGTGACAAAGCTGTGGGAATCAAGCCATCCCAGCTGTGATAAACAGTCTAAAGTGGGCTGCGTGTCTCCAGCTGTCCACCAGGGGTCTACCATGCACCAGCCATTTCTCCTGTGGGTAATGCTGCCTTCACGTGCTAGGGGAAATATTAGACTTCGGATACATCGCAGCCCATATTGACACAGTGGAAAAGTGTGGAAGCTTATGAAAGGAACTGATTTCCGTAAATGCTCGTATTTCCTAAACAGTCTTGGAAAATAAATAGAGCTAAAAAATCTTTTCGTGGACACAGCTCAGAATAAGTTTAGATTAAGTTACATTATTAGTGTTTCCCTCCATGGCCATGGTCCATGAGATGTGCTAGCGGTGGTTTGTTGGCACATTTAGCTCAAATCAAAAATATACTGTATTTACTGCCAACTTAGAAAAGGTGGTAACACCACTGCAGTTTTTAAACAGCCATTAATGCATCATAGTTTGCATCTTAGACCATTATAGGTTATGCATTTACACACAAACAGATATATAAACACAGCTCCTGTTCATTTAATTTTAAAACACATTTTACCTGTTTTTCGAAAAGAAAACGGTGTGTCTACTTTACTCTCTAGCTTGGCTATAGAAAAAACGAGGAGCACTTGAATGCAGCCTGATATATCCCCCTCTCGTTCCCCCTGCTGAGAGCTGAGCGCAGCCCCAAACCTTCCACCGCTCACCGGCTACTACATGTGGGGGAGAGCCGGAGCAGCAGCCCAGGAGGACAGCAACTACACTTAACAGTACTTTTTACTACATGGAATAACTGCACATATTTTCCCGGCGGCGGTAGGTGTGTGAACTAGTGAAAGTTGAAAGTGGACAGTTGCAAGTCTGGACTAAACGAAAATGGAATCTGTTATCTCGTAACGACGAGTAATATCCTTAAATACGTTTAGCTAATGTGTCTGCGCATACAAGCACCGGTTACAGATAAATGGCCTGGGATACTGAGTGAAACGGTGAAGAGGAGGTAGCTTCGCTGAAACGAGGAGTGAGCAGCCGGGGACTGAGAGCTGTTCACCGGGCAAGGTGAGTGCAGTCTGGCCGGTGTAGTGTAGTCCGCCTCCGCTCCGCTTTACTGAGGTTCTTATCTGTTCGGATTAAACTGCCTCTGTTTCCACGTGCTCCGTTTCTCTGTCATGTCTAAAGCGATATCAATGGACGCTTTTCCAACAACTTTTCACTCTGAGCAGGTTTGAACCCTTTGCCACTGAGTTCTCCTCCAGGCTTTGCGTTAATAACTCCATTAACTGAGTTGGTTAAAGCTAGCTGACTTTCTGTTGAACTTCTCAGTGCTTCTCATAGTTAGCTAACTTGTCCAATACACATCCTCCAGGCGCTCTGTGCACCAGCTATCATTGATAGAATGAGGTGTGACGGCGGTATGTAATGCGAAGCGGTTCAACACTTCTCTGATAGAGGCATACTGTTAGTACAACATTGGTCAGCATGTCTTTATAGACTGGCACAACAGCTCAGAGATCAGACAACCAAATCCAAATCCTTACTCCAGTCTATCCAACAGAACCTTCCCGAAAACAAGCTGACTTCTCCTTGAAAGCGGTCACATTCAGCCGCTCCAAACACACTGCGATGTACTATGGAGATGAACCAGGATTGTGTGATTAACGCGCCAGCCACATGCATCCATTTTTTAAATCATCAGATGTAGAAAAACTACTCGGATATTGTACTTGAGTAAAAGTAGAAGTACCAGAGGGTAGGAATACTCTGTTAGAAGTAAAGGTCCTGCATTCAAAAGGTTACTCAAGTAAAAGTACAAACGTATTGGCATCGAATTATACTTAAAGTACCAAAAGTAAAGTAGGCTAGTCATTGTGCAGATTGGTCCATTTCAGAATAATATATATGATATGTTTTATAATGATTGATCATGAAAGTGTTCTCAAAGCTGGTAAAGGTGCAGCTAGTTTGAATGACTTTGTATACTGCAGGGTAGCTTGTGGATTTACTCCAGGTGGAACTAAAGTCTGATTTAACACTTGATTAGATTTCACATCATTCATCCAGATCTGTAAAGTAACTAAAGGTATTCAATACATGTAGTGGAGTAGAAGTACAACATTACCTCAATATTGTACAGTACTTATGTCAATCTACTTAGTTACTTTACATCACTGTAAATCATGTTATTATGTCTGTATCATCTGTTTGCAAAATGTACCAGAGAAGGAACTTATAACATAACGTTTTTCTATAAAATACAAAACATAAATGGCCAGCTTTTATTATGAGATATATTCTGTTTGTCAAACCATCCTAATACAATAAGTTCACAATCTAAATAATGCGTCAAATACCTTTTATCTTTTAAAATCATTATTCATTTGTCAATAGCTTAGCAAGACTGACATGAGTAGAGCATCGCCATTAAGGAGGAAGGTTCTTTTAGTGCTACTTAATCATTTTCCAAACATATTCATAATCGTTAAACTGCATACATTGCATATTGGTGTGAGTTTATTAAGCAATGAGAAATGACCAGGAGGAACTCCTGCTGGGGCTCATGCTCCTCCAGATCTAAGGTCAGATGGGGGGTCGTCTTGTTATTTTCTCAACACCGTAACTAGAACAGTATTTCATTATGTTAACACTTTTACAAGTGTCCTGGTTGAAGGCAATCACAGGGGTTGCCAGTGAGAGTGTGCTACCTCTGTGGTTTTCTCCCCCATGGGTGAGGGTCTGCTCACACTTTAGTGCCTTCTTAACCCATGGCCATCTGCTCCTCTTGCCTCCATAACAGAATTGGTGGCTTAGTATAAGCCAGGAAATGATGTGGAATATCCCCTCCCGTTGATGATGATGATGATGATGATGATGATTGCTCATTTATTTGAGGTTGTTGGTGGCATTGTGAACATAAGCCTGTTCCCAGACATGATGCTCTTGCACATATACTTGAATGATTTGTCTGCACATCTTAATGGAAGCTCATTTAACATTTTGAGTTTTGGGGCAGTTTGAGCCTTCATTTGATAGTAAAAGAGAATGAGGGGCATTTGCACCCATGTGGCATGGAACCTATCCACTTGGAGGCTAAGCTTCTTTTAACTGCAGCACAGAGCCCTTGTAGCAATATCATTGAATGTAATTTGGTGCATTGTAACATTGTTAGTTTTTTGTTCTAGAGTAAAGATAGGCTGCATCTACTGAAAAACAGCCAAGTGGGACAAGTATGAGTAAAGTTTTCAAGTGCTTCCTCAAGTGAAGGTTGTGGTTTATGCCAGAATCTGAGTGCATGCAATTGAGCGAGATGGATGTTTGAGTCTTAAGTGGAGCACATGTTTTCATTTCCCCTGAAGTGAATGACTGCTAGTTGCCGGCATGTTCTTGTCCCTGGTGAAAGTCAGACCCCAGGTCTCAGAGCTGCCTGGACTTGTGAAATGACCTTTGGCCCTGTTTATAAATGCCATCATTATGGTGTGCACATTTGACCTTTTACAGGCTTGACCTGCATTTGCCTGAGATGGAAAAAGAAGACATTTTAAATGGTGCAAGTTCAATGAAGAAGGATATTTGTTCTTCGAGAATCAACAATGGTAATATTATCTTCTGTGGAGTTCATTGGAATAAAATGGGTGATTAGTTTAGTTTATTGTTGTAGTTGTCAAGGACCATGACACTGTACAGTACATTTCTATCTTCGAAATTAAGACTAGATATACTAACTCATTTAAATAAAATAAGAAAAACGATACGAATCCCAGAAAGTTTAACTAATGTGTTCATGATTGGTTATTTACAATCCATTTCTTGATCTGTAATAAAATAAGTACAATTTTAGGTTAAGACTTTACAAGTTGTAAGCTCTTACATTTATGTCATTGAGCAAAGGAATACTTAAACATGGAACTAATTTCGATTGACTTATAAGTAGCAACTACCTTCACAGATATCAGCATGTAACTGATAGTATTTTGTGACAGGAGAGGTGGTAAAGTGTCTCTGCAATAAACAAGACTCGTCTCTCAAATTCTGCCACAGTTAAGGGGCCAAAGGTCAAAAGTCGCAAGGGGCAGGGTGTCCATTTCTCTTGTGTCTGGTAGCTGGAGGGCCTGCAGGGAGAACGCGGTTTCCAAACCTTTCATCACTGCCTCTTCCAACCAAACAAACATCCTTAATACAAAATTAAGTCATCTGCTGTCATCAGCCTAGCGAGGGCACCTGGTGTCTGAGAGGATAAGGAAACACTTCTGGGATTTGTGTTGTTTGGCATCCAATTTGACATGTATGCAGTTATTCTAGCGAGAAACAGCTGGGGAGACATGAAGGATGGACTGAGGCTTTGATAGTGTGACTGGCTGGGGAGGAGATGGTTGTTGACAAAGTTGCTGTTAACATTGAAACCAGGACAGAGCTGTTGTTGCAAGGTAAGGCTCAAACGGTGGTGTCTGGTTTGAAATCGAAATGTGTTTATTGATATTCAGACACAGCTACACTGTAGACGGGAATTAGTTTAAATGTGCAGATTTTTCAGTCGGTGTGTCCTGGACGACTTGTATAGCTTTGTATTTGTGAAAAACCTTGCTCCTTTCGCAATCATGGAGAGAAGTTTACATTAATGTGAGATTGTTGGTCTCTGAAAGTAATAGAAATTGCAGGACATAGGCCCCCACCAATTCAGATTTGGTGGGGGGGAGTCGGTTTCCAGACCACTATTGGACAAGAAGTGCTATAGAAGCATTCTGACAGCTTAATCCACCTTCTTCTGTGATAAACATACTGTCTCCTTTATGAAAAGGAACACATCCCACATGGTTCCTCCAAGTGTTAAGCAGACGGTTTGCTTTGATTAAAAGTTTAACTTCCATCGCATTAAGGGTGAATATACACTTACACTTTACACTTTTTAAGCATACCCCATCTTTTACACCTTATTTTTATTGTGTAAGAATCTCAAGTTATTTAATTTTCTTAAAGGATAACTATGGACCAGAAACATGGATGTAAAGAACTGGAAACAGTGTTGGAGGCGAGGGCCTGTTCCTAACGATCAAAGCTGCTCAGTGGCGCATGATGCCAAAATGGCCTGACTGGAGAACAAGAATACACAGATCATATCTGGATTTTTTTTGTTTAGGCCTTGCAGAGGACAGGTCGCGTTAAACTAATATTTTCCGTCTGACGAATTATCTTTAACAATGACTGAAAAATCTGCAAGCAGTCCGTAATTTATGACAGATTAGAACAAACTCGGAACAGCGCCAAAGTTTCCCCGCAGCGAGGCTCCGGTGTTATGCATGCCTGCCAAAAAGGAAATGATACCTTTTCCAAACCTAGCTTTGCCGTACAAATCATTGAAATGTCTGAGTTTTGGCTTTACGCTGTGTGCGCTCCCGCGAGGTGCAGTGGGCATGCATAACATGGCTATAACGGTTCACGAGCGTGCGTCCCCCCGGACGGACATTTTACAATCCTGTCCGTCAAAATTACGGGCAGCGAAAAAGTCTAGCGCAACCTCTGCCTTGTTTAAATCTGTTTAGGCCCATCATGTTGGACATCACAGACCGACATAGATGTGTAGTTTGGCCATACGAACATTTGTTCCGCAAACATCTTACAGAGGAAACCACCAGGTGAACTCATCTGGCAGTAACTCTATATTGGTGAACATTCTCTGCAACCAATTTTTATCTTGCCAGTTGGAAAGCATCACCCCAAAAAGACCAGAGAACCGGCTCTTCTGGCCCGACAGGGGGTCAAGAGCTCCTCATCTCCCATGACCAGATTAAATACTCAATTTAATTATGTCACTGAGCATTAAGTCAGGAACCTTATCAGAGTGGTTTGGCTGTTTAATGTGGCTTTGAGAACCAACAGATGCACACAGATTAGGGACAATATGCTGGTGCTGCAAACCTTGAGACGAGGGATAAAAGAGGGGCATGGAATCTGATACGAGCCCCCCCCCCCTGACAGATACCCCCAGCACTCTGTAGGAGACCTCAAGATAGCACTTATTAAATATAGCCTAATTTGAGCACAGTCTGAATCTTATAGTGTCTGTTGTTGACTTCCATTTGAGTGTGTTTAATGCATCATCTAATAGAGTTGGTAGTTTCATGCTTTGTGGTTCACTGTACATTTGTTCTGTACTTTAAGAGTGAAAAATTCATGCCGTGATTATGCACATATTCATGCAAACATTGAGATAAAAAAGACAACTCAGACGGGTTGATTTAGGTTTTTGCATATTGATGTAGTGTTCAGGCTGTTTAAAGACATGAATATATGATGTATCTCAGTGCTGGGTAGTCTGCTCTGAGGTGTTCTGCTGTGCCTGGAGACTCAGACGTGACTGGCTAAAGTCACATTTGGATTCTCTCAGATCTCTATGCTTACTGCTTACAGTGAGCTTTGCAAATCTTAGCTGCAAACTGGTCAGAAGAAAGCTCCTGTCTTTTTCTGTCCATTATCTGAATCAGCAAAGCTTAATTTTTTTTGGACTGAGGATTTTCTTTGATAACAAGAACAGTGATAAGATAACGCTGCTCAGGATTCTCTGAGGGTTTAATTAGACTGGGTAGCCTGTTCATTATTCAGATATGTAAATGTGGACCCAGATATATGCCCTGCTGAGGATTGTAAAATAGATTAGAGTGTTGAATTCTCTTTGAAGAAGCAAGTGTACAAGTGTAAATTATTAACTCCTTAGGGTACGCTGCATGCCCCCACCACATGCAGCCCATGTTTTGTGTATGCGTGTGTGTTTGCTCTGTAATTGTTCAGTCATGAATGAAGCGGGTGCGTTTGCCTAAGGTCAGTGTCAGTGGCGTCGCCTGGCCTGGGCATTCAGAGAAGATCGAGTTTTTATCGCTTGAAATGACGAAAAGGAAAAAGGACAAGGACATCTCTCTCTGTTGGAGGGGCAAAGGAGTCTGGTGGGATTATTTTCGCCGCCAGCAAAGCGTGTACCTGTGACGGAAAGTGTACTGCCGGTGAGCCTTGACGCCAGAGCCTCGCAGCGGCGAAACTGAGGCTCCGTGGTAAACTGTGGTAAAATGAATAGCCGTTTAGGGGCCGAAAGAGCCAGCTCTTCTAAAGGCGCATTCACACTGCAGCGCGGAGCTCGCTTTAAGCGTGCCGAACCGTGCGGGGCCTGTTTTTGGTTGCGCTCACACTAGGCCTAGTTCCGCCCCGGGGGTACTTTTTCGTCCTTTTTCTGGCCCGACAAATTTGTGGTTCTATCGAGGCCAACAAGCGGGGCCAACAACCGGGCGGAATATGCTAAACATATTTGACCGTGATTTAATTGTAATACACGTTTCAAAATGATGCCGAAGTAACAACATACTGATACCGGTTAGTACAAATCATGAATTAATGCTTTGACAAGTCTGCAGACAGACGGGAGGCGAAGAACCTTTTTAAAATGCGTGATGCATCTTCTTATTACAGACACATGCATTTCCAAACATTCGTTCTACCTACGCTGTAAAATATATTATCTCTTCGATTTACACACGGCATCTATTGCACGTCTGTCCGTCCTGGGAGAGGGATCCCTCCTCTGTTGCTCTCCCTGAGGTGTTCTCCCATTTTCCCCTTTAAACTGTGGGGTTTTCTCCGGGGAAATCGGGAGGTCGGCTAAGCTAACGCAATGCTCCGACCGTACACACTCACAACAACGGCCTATACAGACATAAATACACCAGCGACTGTATTCACCATGACACAGACAGTCTGTGGTTTGTACTTGTTTATAACTTTTGTCTAGTTTCTTAACAGATATGAGGAGCCGTGAGCTTGAGTGCTAACAGCTGATGTTGTTTTTCTAGGGGTGCTCGTTGAAGATGACGTCACGGCTCCGCCTACACTGCGTTACTATAGTAACTGCCCCAGCTCCTAAACTGTAATGTGAGCGCAGCATTAAAGTGAGCCAGGCCTAATAAGGCCTAACCAAACCAAGCCAAACCAAACCAAGCCTGCAGTGTGAAAGCGCCATTAGTGAGCCGAGCCAAATGATCCGGCTCACTAAAAAGAGCCGGAATTCTCATCACTAATACGTAAAGAGATAGTATCTATAAAGGGGCAGCTCAATTCAAAATTCAAGTCACGTGAAGTGACGTCCACCGCCCCCCCAAAGTGTCTGTTTCTGCACAGGCTGTCTGTGTTTAGCACAAGATTTATGACTTTAACATGTACTGTATGCACCACCAAACACGTGTGACCGCAGCAATGAATGCAGACACCCAGTGTACTAAAAAAAAGAGTGCGTATCTGAGTCGGATTTTGATTATATCCTGACCTTGAGGTTCTTGGACATGGTTGTATTTAAAGCCATTCGTTGTACCAATCAGAAAAAATGAAGTTGAGATAAAGAAAACTAAGCCAAAAGCAGTCAACTGTATGTCTGTTTGTATTGTATTGTATTACATTGATAATATCATAGTGAAATGTGAATGTATAGTTAGGGGACACTTCCCAAACTAGTGGCTTCTATCAGCCTCTCTTCAGTTTTCTCTTCCTCACCTCCTGCATACATGCTGCAGTATATTTCTCTCTCCCACCCCTCTAAAAGCTCCTTTCATCACTCTATAGCAATTTCATCCTATCCTTCCTTTCCACATTCACCGCTCCTAGCTCAAAACTTGACACTTCCCGCAGCTCTCATTTTCTCAGTATTCCCTCGCTCCTGCATTCATGCATACCCATGCTCCCGTATCATTTCCCTTCTGTCTGCAGAGCCGAAGCAGCCGTTTGTAAAAAGCTCTCGGAGAAAGAGGCCCGGCTAGTGAGATAGGGTGACATTGATGAGAAAAGCTTTGTTAACACACTTGTGATGAGAAGACGAGACCTCCACCCGGGGTCGTTGAGGCTGGAGGGGACACTGAACATGCACATGGTTGTTCTGTATTAAAGGTAGGGTAGGTAAGAATGGAGAAACCAGCTCGAGTAAGATAACATTTGAAAGTAGCAACCGAAAAAAATCTGCCCCTTCCTTCAGACTTCCTTACAGAGCCCCTCCTCCAACACAAGACCAATGAGGGCACGAGAGAAGTTTGTGCACGAGATGGAAGGCTGACAGGCAGGTAGGCCATCCGGGCTTGCTAAAATAATTGGTCTAGCTTTTTACAGCGCCACGGATTCCACAGATGAAATTAGGGATGCTCCGATCGGTCGGTCACCGATCGATATCGGCCGATACTCACTCTCTACCGATCGATCGGTGCTCTCTAAACATGCCGATCGCCAGAGCCGATCGCATGACCTAAAATACATGACACTTTTCTCTGTGCGGCAAAACAAGCTCGCAAAAATGGCTTCACCGGTCTGGCATTATTTTAAGGTGTCCGAAAAAGACAGTAAAATAGCGGAATGCAACGTGTGTGAAGCAGAAATCCTGCAGCTCCACCCGCCGGACCGGTGAGCGGAGAGAAACACACAAGAGTTAGACCTACACTTCGCTATTTTATCTACCTCTGGAACAAGCTAAACTAGGTATAAATATATGTATTATTCACTGTCGGGTCACTCATTACTGGATCAGTGAGCTGCGTGAGATACTGACAGGCTGTCAGGAGAGAGGGGGGAGAGAGAGAGGGAGAGGGGAAAATAGAGCGCTTCCACTCATTTCTCCCGTGTTATTATCCAAAGTTAATGTAAACTTGAATAATGTACATCATTTGAATGTAATAATTAAGTTGGTTGTTTGTGGAAGCTGCAGTGAATGA
Source organism: Gobionotothen gibberifrons (assembly GCA_943591055.1). Classification (NCBI taxonomy): domain Eukaryota; kingdom Metazoa; phylum Chordata; class Actinopteri; order Perciformes; family Nototheniidae; genus Gobionotothen; species Gobionotothen gibberifrons. Next base: position 491,348 of record CALSBZ010000438.1, read on the forward strand.
GCCCCATTAACTGAGTTTTAAACACTTCCATTTAGGCCCCGCCCACTCGATCGGATCGAGTGGGCTTTCTTCTGAAAGAAAGAAGTGAAATGTGCCAACGTGACGGCCGTCTTGGTGTGTGGTGCGAGACGGCAGATGTAGGTCATTGAGCGGTTTCACACAAAAAAATGTGTTGCTTCACAGTTTTACGACACATTTTTAATGTTTTGAATTATCTTTTAAATTGACAAACATCATATGTGTAATTCGTGGCACAATTCAAACGGGATCGAAAGATAATCTTTCTCTCGCCATTGACTTCAATACATACTTTTTTCGAAATAAGGTCCCATGGAGCTCCCCCGGAAGGGGAGGGACTTCGCCTCTCTATAGCTGTTAATGTTGTTGTAGCAGTCATTGTGATGTTAGAACACATCTGCTCAATAGTCACAATCAACAGTTCTGTCAGCAACCTCTGAACGTATCTGAGACATTACCTCTTGAGCAGAGCCCAAAGTTAGTTTCACTAACTCTTCATGTAAGTAGGGCAAGAGCAGTGGAGAGGAAAGCACAACTAGAGACAATGGCTTCATGTTATGTGTGTTTTTAAGTTCCTACAGTGGAAAATGACTACATGGGAAAAGCTGCCAAAATATAAGCCCCATCCCACAAAAACATCCTCTCTCCCAAGGTCCAAACTCCAACCAGTTCTCACAGCTTTAGTACACAACATACCACACACGTGCATCCTTGGGTACGATTTTCATTCAATCCCTGTGTAAACAAGGTGGCGGTAGACAAATAAGCGGAGGTTACAGTTACCTGCACATTCCTCTATGTACTTCTCAGAGATGCTGTCAAAAGCTGGAAAGTTGTTTCATGCCTTGCAACATTATTTCTTGTGGATACTTTTTGCTGTGCTTTGCATCTTTGGTAGGGGTGGTCTGCAGGTCTTGTTCTCCCTTCTCCTTCTCTCTGCAGGGGGGGAAGAGGAAAAGTGGCCCTGCCTCCTTTTTGTTTCTTTTGTTAAAGAGGAGGCTGGAAAGACCGGCCAACCAGAGAGGGGGATTGTGAGGAAGAAGTGAGGGTTAGAGAGGTGAAGCCGTGCCTCGAGGAGAGCGATGGAGGGGGAGGGAGAGTGTCTCTTCCCCTGTCTATCAGTTGGGGAGCAGCTGGTGTTTACTGCAGACTCCTTTTCTGTCTCCTCTGAGGAAGGACAGGTGAGTGGGTGTGGTGAAAAAGGGAGTGTCCACCATCTGGAAGATAACCTTCAGCGTTGAGGCTTCGGCTTCCAAACAACTCCTTTAGAAAATAAACTTTGAAGTTATCCTGAAATTCAGTCAATGTTTTGTGGTACTTTGTAATTAGGAAACTTGGAGATTTATGGGCAGATCGAGGAACTGGGGATCTCTGGCTTCACTTTTGCTCTGCTGAGTTGTTCTTTGCATTGCACGGCTACAGTCAGACAGGTGGCCAATTCCTCCTGGCTTGTGATTTCAAATGAATGGACTTAGAAGCGCACTTGAAATTGAATATCATTTACATGACGTCAGGCAGCTAGCTTTGGCTTTTGACTCCAGAGGCAACAATACAAGAGGCATCTGCTTTGGTGACACTAGCCACATTTTGTTTCTCGTGTGTGTGTGGCTTTCCGAGGCATGCAGGCAAGCGTGAAAAGAAGCATTTTGAAATACCGACAGCTGACTGTTGCCAAGTGGCAACCATGAAAGCTCTTGGAGAACAGTGAGTGCTCAGTTACCCTAGAAACGCTCTTTTTCTCAAGACAGCTCCCACTAAATTGACTCACCTCCCCCCTTCACTCCCTTTAAACACCCTTGGGGGAGGGACCCTCTGTCCTGGGAAAACGGGGTTGCTATGGAAAGCCCAAGATGAATGTTGGACAGGCGTGTTAAAAGTTCAAGCCCCCGCTCGGCTGCTGGTGGACTCCACTAGTACAGAACAATGTTCCAAGGATGTCTGAAAGCACCTTACCTAGCTTAAGGTATGCAAGCTGAAAAGCCATGCCCTTTGAAATGATTCAGTTGGCTTTAAATGGTCTTATAAACAATGGTCACAATTTATTCCAACCTATAGTGCAGTGATTCTCAAATGGGGGTACGTTGGGGTACTGCAGGGGGTACGTGAGATAACAAATAAAAAATAAAGTAAAAAAATACCATGCAGTACAATAAGTTAAATAGAAAACACAATTTTATATAAAATATTCCTAAAACCACCAAGGGAGTCCTCATATACATGTCAAATGTGTGTATTGTATTTTATAGTTTTTCATAAAATATCATTTTGTTCATTGGTTTGTTAAACATATATTAATTCAATAAAAAACTCCTTGGAAAGATCAGTTTGTTTTCTTTTTCGTTATGTTCTTTTTTTTCATGCATAAAGATGAAAGTATCCTTAGTTTGTTGTAATTCATGAAGGAGTTAATACATCACACACTGATGGAACATCACTATATTGTAATTATTTATATAGGCTTTTTCTATCAAAAATGTTCGGGGTCGGTCAGGGGGTACTTGGCTGAGAAAATGTTTCAAAGGGGGTACATTACTGGTAAAAGTTTGAGAAGTACTGCTATAGTGGGTCCAATAATCCTTCAGTCAAAAAAAATGTGAGTGACAAAATTGGTGGTTAAAAAAGTCAGGATCGCCTCAATTTAGAATTACAACAGTAGAAGGTATTAAACCTAGCAGGCCTCTGATGTTGTTGTTTTTTGCATTGATATATATCATATATAAATGATCAATTGAACTACTTACTATTTAGGTGTAACCAAGAAATGACACATGACCATCCCAAATGACCAGAGCTCAACATCATAAAGGATGGTAGGCGTTTAACCGTCTGATATGCATGAAGGAATGTTCAGCTGCGGAGAAGGTCCTTATAGTCTACAGGGTGTTTACAGTGAGTGGTGGTATTCAGACGGGTAGTGGAGTTCTGGAAGTATTGAAGTTAAATTGTGATTTTGTGAGATGAGCAGTAGAGAATGCACTTGCAGTAGTCAATTCTGGAAGTGATGAGGGCATGGAGGAGTGGTTTTGCAGCAGCAAAAGAGAAGGAGTGTTGGAGTCAGACAATGCACACAATGTACCCAATATGTTTTTTTTTATCATTACACATCATTTATTCCAATTCTATTTCAATGTAAATACTGCTATATTTTACTGTATTTTTTAATGTTATTATAGTTTTCTTAAAATAGTCTTTCATTTTTGCTTTACTTTTATGTATGCACCACAATACCAAATCAAACTCCTGGTACGTGGCAACCTACCTGGTAATAAACCTGTTTCTGATTCTGTTCCTGATGTGTAAAATACTTTGGATGATGTGGTTGGCATATGGAAGGACAAGAGGGTTAGGGCCAGGATCATTCCTAGGTTGTGGACCTGGGTAAAGGAGCTGAAGGCGGAAAAACAGACTGGGTGTAATGGGTGAGGTAGTTTGGGCCACTGATTACTATTTCCGATATGTTGCAGTTGAGTGGAAGGAAGTTCTGTTGGATCCATGGTTTAATGTTAGATAGGCAGAGAATAGGGCAGGTATGCCGCCATGGTCTTTGAGGAGAGGTAGAGTGTTGTCCGCATGCCAATGAAACGGCTAAGATATTGCTGGAGAATTTTGATCTGCTATGTATGGAGGTGACCGCAGCGAGCTCGAGGTTGGATCTGACAGACACACTTGTTTTTGTTTTAAAAATTATACATTTTCATCCATTGCCCCACCTACACTGAGGTGTAGTGAGTCAAGTCACGCTGCGATGGTAACATGACTTGGGTTGACCTTAAGTTAGAGCAAGGGTAGACAATTCATTTTGGTAGCATTTGTATGTTATATCCACTCAATGCACATGGAAAAAGTCTTTCACAACAAACATTCTAGGTTCACAGCTGTGAGTACTGTCAGGGAATAATTTGCATGTCATCTTTCGCCCTCTGACACAGATGCCCAGCCTTGGGCAGCAGCTATCTCCCTTAAGGAGGGGCTGCCGTAGCATTTTGTTGTTGTTACCAGTTTATGACCGGGCAGCGCTCAGTCAAAGATAGTTTATTGTTATGGGGACATATGGAACGCTTCCTTCTTGGGGCTTGATGTACCCAATGTGTGACATCTTCGAGGCCATAAGCGTCAACTGCAAGTAATTCAGTGTCCCCAGCTGTTTAGTCTATCTAGTGAAGAATGTTGATTACCCTCATCCAAACTAGTTAAAACCTCTACGAGAGGACGGTTTCTTCAGAATTGATTGTGGCATCTCATCCGTGTGGTCAGACCTCACGATATGTTTTGTGAATTCTCCGGCTGAGCTCCAAATAAACCCTCAGTGTTTGACATCAAAGCTCCAGCTTAATATTATATTATGATAATGTTAGGTTTTTCCTTGAGTGAATGAGACATGAGTTTGTATACTGTTAGTCATGTCAAAAAATTCAAAGCTAGCTAGTGATTAACTCAATAAATGCTTCATCAACATACCCTTTTGTTGTCATTAATGTTATCGGAAATGAAGTACTATTGGTCGCCTCAGGTTGTTTAAATGTCACTTGTAATTTATATACACAGTAGACATGTTGCTTTAGCAGAGCAGTAGTTGTACAACCTGCCTATCATGTGTCTTACCATGACACTTCCTGTGGGTTCCCACTCCCACTGGGGTCAGGGGTCAAGGTTCTCTGTTATCCTTGCATTGACACAAGACTCTCTCCCCAAATCCCCAAAACGTCTTTCTCCACAGAATCCTTTAGCAGCACAGAGGAACTGAGACGTGTGAAGTGTTTTTAAGAATATGTGACTGCATCTGAGTCTGAAAGTGAACGCCCTGTGAGCCCAACAGTGTTTCCTGGCAACCTGTGCCACTTGCTGGTAAGCCAAGCCGAGCCGTGGCACACAGTGTCGCAGCATACAGGCTGCACTGTTGCCCCCACTGGGTTGGATTTACAAGGCTTTGATTTAGACATTCCTTAAGCTGATCTGACATTTTGGTTCCATTCCTGGTTTACTGTACTTTAATCCTGCTGAGTAAAACCAGAACCACTGTGCGACTACTTCACAATCCACAGTATGTGGATACTTCGCTGGCCTCGAGTCGCTCTCGATGTTGTAATGTAATGGCTTACAACATACTAGACTTCTGTGTGCATAGCAAAGAGCCTCGAGGCAGCTTTCATAAATAACACTCTCTTCATGTTATTAATGGGGAGCTTAAAGGTTTTCTTTCTTGCTTACGTGGAATAATCTTTTCCACCCGCTCCACCTCACTATCTTTAATCGGCTGCAAATGAACCAGGCCTCTGTTTCCAGGGTTATGCAGCACCCCCTATGGGGGGGGGGGGGTGTAATGTTGATGTTGCATGTCCAGTTTGTCCAAACTTTCTTCTTGCTGCCTCACGTGGTACACAAATGTGATGCCAATTAGTTGTCAGAGCATTATAACGGATTACAGCACGCTGATAAAAGTGTAGTTGGGTGACACAAAGAACAATTTGTTGTTACCTCTGCCTTCATGAGTAAGCTGTTCTACTGAAAGCGGTTTGGTTCCCCCCCTTGCCTCTCTCTGAAGGAACTAGCCAGCATATTAGCATAGAATAACTATTGTTTTTAATCTCATTGCACTAGTGATAGATTCATTATGCACATGGACTATTCATGTTCTACTTTCATGTGAAAATGGTGCCATTCCATACCTAGACCAGGCACCCTAGCAGCTTTTACCTTGCAAATGTATGTAAAAAACAATTGATTTAATTGTTAAAACATTCAATATTCATTGTTAATATTAACATTCTGTTGCACAGCCAGGCACAAGTGCATTCATTTGTCTTTGGATGTTACAGGAATAACATTAAAGTGCTCATGAATACAGCTTTGGAACTTAGATTGATTTTTTTCTGTTACCTGATTTAGCCAGAGTTTGACTTGAAGCAACATTGCTGTCAGAATGCATTTCCATACAACATGCATCTATCCTTTATTTGTATTTAATGTCTGCTTTATGAAGCATGTCCTTTTTTCATATTGTTGTTCATTTCTATTTTCCTGGTTCCCTTTGACAGATAGTAGACTGTCAGCAATTAACACCCCGAGAGGAGATAAACAGTGGACTGTTGTGGGCACACTGTATTGATATGGTTATAGTTAGGGTTGGGTATCGTTTGAATTTCCACGATTCCGATTCCGATTCTACTTTTCGATTCCGGTTCTTAACGGTTCTCAATTCCGGTTCTTTGAGGGGCAGGGTAAAAAAATTATGCATGCTTCTTCCACCAAAAAAATTACATTTATTCGAGAAACTTTTACACAGGTTAGTTTACAGTAATATTCACATTAATCAGTCTGTTTATATTTAGTGCTATGTAACTGTAACATGAGAACCACTGAAGCTACAACAGTGCAACAGTCCAACTTTTAAAGGAAGCCCCCCCCCATTTAAAAACAGTTCTTGTTGAGAAAAACAAGCATATCTGCCTTCTCAGGCATACTGGGAAGAAATGTTTGTACATTTTAAAGTAAAATGCTTCAATCTGGTGCACTTTAAGCAGAATTACTAGAGACTAGATCTAGGGGGTACAACTCTAAACACCCATATGAAAAAGATCGGTTTACATTTTAATAATTAAATAAGTATGTGAACATAACCAATAACCTACCATAGCCAATAACAAATACATGTAAC
>CALSBZ010000438.1:498420-509240 GCA_943591055.1 Gobionotothen gibberifrons
AAATGTTGGAACCGGTTCCGAACCGGAACCGGTTCTCGGTACCCAACCCTAGTTATAGTACATTCTTCCATTGGTTGATGCAGGCTGAGAACTATGTATTGTTATAAAAACAGTTCCCGACAGTGGACACTAAACACATGATGCTGCTGCAAAACAAACATTATATTATTATTGGCTGGCATAAATAAAGAATTGTTGCATGTCTAAAAGCTGGCCAATTGATGTGAGGAGCAGAGAAGTTTTGTGCTGGTGGTTGACCTCATGCGTTACCCTGCATGAGCCATGATCAGCAAAGGAGCTATAAAAGTTTTACAGCACGAATCACCTCCTGTTTTCACATTATTGCTGTGTTTAACACAAACACATTAAACGCTGTTTCCACTGGAGTAGCTCAGAATGATTGTTTATTGCCTTTATGTTCACTGTTTGAGAATGAGCTTATGTTACAGTCATCTGCACATTGACTTCTCACACAGCATTAGATCTCAGTAGCTGGAAGATGGTGCCGGGGCCTCCATAAGAAACTTGTCTCTGATGTTAACACACACACTTCTTCTTACTATTCATTAGTAGGAATGCTTTTGGTGAATCCCATTACTCTGCTTGAGGGGTTAACCCTTACTATATTAACAACTGAGACTAATCACTCTTCACATGCTGAGAGAACCCTGCAGATATTTTTGGCTGTAATGCAATTGATATATAATCCTCTCGGATATCATCTCGTATTTCATAAAACCTCTTAAAGGGCCCATGTCATGCTTTTCCGGTTATTACCAGTCCCCTTGTGTTATGAAGGTTGTTCTGCATGTAAACGGTCTGCAGAGTCACAAACCCTCAAAGTACACCCTGTAGGGAGTAAAACTCTAACACAGAAAAGACCTGTCTATGCTGCCCCAGAACGCCTCGTTGGACATTTCTCTTTTTCCATTGTTTGCTTCCTGGGTTCTGTGACGTGTGAACACCCAAATCAACAACAAATGACCGGATTGGCCCAAATGGACCAATCCGCGGAGAACCTCACACACCAGGATCCCTTGGCTAACTAACAGGGAGTCCCCATTGACTTGCATAGAGCTCCCTGAACGCTGGTAATAGACGAGTTGGGATGGCGGAGAAATGCTCTCCGCAGACCCATTCTCACAGCGTTAGAAACCTTTTTCTTACTCAATATCAAGCCACACTTATTGTTTTTACTTCGGCTGTGAGTGTTTGTGTGCTCAGGATGAGTTTAGCTTGTTCTCGCTGTATCGCCGACCCTGAAACCTGTCCGCTCCTCGCAGCAACGAGCCTCGCAACGTCCCGACCAATCGGAGCACACTGGGCTCACAGGGAGGGGGGGGCAGGAGCTCCAACAAGCCGTTTAGGACAGAGTGAATACACATACTATACAGAGATGCTGTATGAGAAACCAATGTGAGTTTGGAAAATTGCACAATATCAATTTATTTTAGTAGACCTCAACAATGGAATTATGATCAGTAGAAATGGCCATGTCAAAGGGACCTTTCATATTTGATGAATGAGACGGTAGAAACCGATGTGACAAAGCCATCTAATGTCTTACAGTTTTGGTTCTGTGCTTCTAAATGTTTTGATGAATTAATTGGAACATCAGCATATTAAATGTAAATCTAAAAACTATAATATTTTCCAAACTGTAGAGCTTTAGTAACTCCTTCAGATTGACCTGTATGTCAGACAGAATTTTCCCTCCAAATACTGAAACCCTCAGCTGGCTGCTCAGTTTGTACTATGCTGATGATGTCATGTACTCAGACCAGAGACAACCCCGGGCCCTTATTGATCACACCACACATGTGCAGTCTGCTGGCTATTGATCATGGACACCAAACTGATTACTAGAAGGACCCCATGACCCCATGACCCCATGACCCCATGACCCTTTATCCTTTAAATTAGAAAGTGATGGCCTCATTTAGGTCTCGTACTAATTGCAGTACACTAATCTCTGCTAGATTTGATCCGTTAATGTTTGCTTTTCAAATCTTTTAATGGAAATAAAAGCGGAAATTGAAATGTAGATTTGCAAAGTCCATGTTGGCTTTAAAGATGAGTTTCAAAGTTCATTCTTGACAGCAGATGACAAAACATCTCACCCCCAGGTCCATTTAGCAGCTTTGAATTATATCACATGATCTTAAAAAACAGTGCCCATGTCTTTTTAAGTTTTTGGACAACATTGGAGCTTTGTAGAGGAAGAAGATATAGAGATATACATGCAAGAGTACAGGATAAACAGTCTTATCCTTTTAAACAATGTTGTTCGATTACCTTTTTTTACAGTGTGGAGCCTCACTTTCTTCAAAAGCAGAAGTGGATAAAAAAACCTGTGAATGTGCTTTTGGGATTTCATCCAATGTTAAATAATAAAATCCAACAAGAGTGTTGGGTAGTCTTTCAGACATGGCTGCCTCTGCTGATTGACTGTAGTGGAAACATTGCATGGACGTGATGTCATTTTCTTCCCATAATCGAGAAGAAATGAAAAGAAACATCCATGAAATGTAGTGAATTAGGCGTCGGCCTGGCTGTGTTTTTCCAAATCAGACAGATTAGGATGCAAGTCAACTGGGGGCCGATTTCGGAGAAGAAACGGGTTGTACCTTTTTCAAACTGCTTTAAACACATCATTAATATGCATAGAAAACATGAATCATGTTAAATGCTTTTTCTTTTAAAAATGAACGGTTTAATGTTCACTGACACAGCTCTACAGTATATGTACAGAGTCTAGCCTGGTGAACAGCTGTTCTAAATACAGTAGGCTTCCTGGGTTTGGCACGGTGGCACTGGGGGATATCCTCATTGATTGCCCCGGGCCTCTGCTTCCTCATATCCGATTCATTATCGAGCGTCATCTTAAAGCATAGAACAAGTTCACACTTGATTCATCCTTGCTCTATTTGCATGAATTGCGATGGGGGCTGGGTTTCAGTATTTGAATTTGAGTCTCTGCAGATGTGTGACAGAATCCATGAGACGGTAAAAATTGAGCTAGAAAAAGTGCGACAGTGTTTTTACTGAAGCTTCCTTTACACGAGAGGAGTTGATTTAACCCACGTTTATTCATTCACAGTCCTTCATATGACACTGCTGCTGTCACACAGGTATCTTTTCATCACTATCCAATGGGCAAGTCTGCTCAATCCATGCAGGTTCTGTCTGTTGCCCAACAACTTATTTTCTTTCTGTCTCTTTGAAAACCTATAGCTTCCTGTCTCTTTTTAAATGAGTCAGGATGCTGCACAAATGTTCAAATGACATGAAAGTCAATTACCATTTCAAATAGTAAAGCCTGTCTCCAAAGCCATCATTGTTCAGTGGCAGTGAGGATGTTGCAGAGCCAGGTCAGATGATGATCATTGACCCTGTCAGTGCGGGATTAACCTGCAGCCCTGTGTCCCTATGAAAAGCCTTTCTCTGCTACAAAAGTAAAATAAATATGCGTGTTAGAGTCCCATTTAGCCAGATTAAACATTGCAACAACATTTGGATTGCCATGGAATTTTGATATTCATGTTCCCCAGAGGAAGAAGCCTATCGACTTTTCCTATAAGACTAAAGTTTGTCATTTGTTGTGTTGGGTTAACCGTTTCAACAAATGTTGGATGGATTATGGTACTCACAAACATGTTCACCGTCAGGATGGGATGTATCCAGTGCATTGATTCATGAACAAATACCTGAACAACTAAGAACACTAGCCTCAGCTGTACTAGTTTAGTAATTAGCAATTGTCAGCAGGCTAAGACGCAACTGGTTAATAAGATAATTACTGTGCCTAACTACTGCCTCATGAGCTGGCAGCATGCCTGAAGTCTCAACGTGTTGACATAGTTTTGGTCATCATTTCCATCGGTAACTCTGACAGACGCTCACTGATGGCCCTGCATTGAACAGCGGCAACACATCTGCTTGGATCTATGTTTGTGCCTTAAGGGTATGTTTAAGAGAATAGTGTTTCTAAGCCTGCCAAAGGAAATGTGATTGGGGCAAATTCAGCTTTATTTTTAAAATCCTATTTAGACTCCTGATGAGGTGGAGTGTCTAGATAAGAGATAATTAACATATCTGAATCCTTCTATATTTAAGGAATGTTTGTCACATTATTGGCTTTAAAAGCCTTCATAATGAAGTAGGCATCGCAGGAATAGCTGAGCGTGTGTTTCCCCCACTGAATCAAAGAAAGATCAATCATGACCAATACGAGTTGGGGGAACTGGCAGACATACCATGTGTTGTCAGATTACGATTATGGGCTTATCCTTTTTTGCATGCTGTTAGGAAAACATGGTGGGGCAAGTGAATGAAATGGCCATAGACACAGTATGCCGGCTGTCATGTGTGAGAACACAGTTATAGCGCATTTCCACTGCAGCGAGTAGCACGGTTGAAGCGTGCCGTGCCAAACCCGGCCCATTTTTTGTTGCGTTTCCACTAGTAGTTTCGGCTAACGGGTACTGTTTTTCTGGCTCTCCAAAATCGAGGTTCTTTCCGGGCCAACAACCGGGCTGAATATGCTAAACTAGTGAGAGAATCGCTGGCATGGGGGCTACAACTACAACAACATGAACATATTTGACCGTGATTTAATTGTAATACGCGTTTCAAAATGATGCTGAAGTAACAACATACTGATACCGGTTAGTAAAAACCATGAATTAATGCTTTGACAAGTCTGCAGACAGACGGCAGGCGGAAAACCTTTTAAAATGCGTGTTTTCTGAATGGAGATCGGCTAAGCTAACGCAGTATATGCTCCGACCGTCCACACTCACAACGGCCTATACAGACATAAATAAACCAGCGACTGTATTCACCATGACACAGACAGTCTGTGGTTTGTACTTGTTTAACCTCTGTCTAGTTTCTGAACAGATATGAGGAGCTGTGAGCTCTGAGTGCTAACAGCTAACGGCTGATGTTGGTTTTGTGTTTCGCATTGAAGATGACGTCACGGCTCCGCCTACACTGCGTTACTATAGTTACTACCCCAGTTCCTAAACTGTAATGGAAACGCAGCATAAAGTGAGTCTGGCCTACCAAGGCCTAACTATACCGTACTAAGCCGTGCGAGGCCCTGCAGTGGAAATGCGCCATTAGACTTAATGACCAAGCTGTCACTGGAAAGCGTTCATCCATTAAGGCTTAGCGACAGCAGCCCAGTCTCATTAGTTTGCTTTAAAGTTAAAAGATGAATTCCATGGAAGATTTCTGCCGTTTGGATTCAGTGACACATTCGACTTTGGCTCTAAGGAATTTGACCGCAACACTATTTCAGTTTCAGTTGATCACTTAGGCTGCCTTTACTGCCTCTTTATGGTGTGATTTGTTGATATAACCTTTGTTCATTATGAGGTTGAATGACCAGATGTGGATTTAGGAATGAAGCAGGATGGCATCAGCTCGCTCCCACAAGCCTGCGAGTCAGTAGTTGTATTTAGACCCCGTTTATTTTTTCCAAGGGAAAGAGAGGGGGAAAAGATGACATTTCTGGCATTTAATTACAGAGCGGCCACAGCCAAAGGCAGCCTGTCAATGGTAGCTTTAAGGCCGACAGCTTACCAACCTCACGAATGGTGGCACTGTTGGTTTTGGTGACGTTGTGTCATTTCCTTCTGTGAAGAGCCGGCTTTTTGATGTGTTTGGAATATACTCATGTTCCAGCTCTACTGAACCGACAAAATTAAGAAGGCAGTAAAACGAAAAAGAACATTATGGTACTAGCATGTTTACCAAATGTCAACACCATGGCCAACCAGTCAAGGATGAAAGCTCACACTAATTTTAGGACATATAATGCCTGGAAATGACCAATGTTTTAGTTTGTAGTACTTACTTTGATGGTTGAACCTCCTGTTTACAGAACATATGCCCCTCTGCCTCCGCTGTGCTGTGGCAGTGATCTTTTTATTTCCCATGTTATCCTGATTTGAGTTTGAGTTTTCTTCTATGGGTTTTATAAGATTCCCAGGTATTTGGGGCCGTAGAAGTGTTTGAGGGGACTCCTGAGTGTGAAGTCTCTCCATATAGAGGTTTTTGGTCGGGTTGGGGGTTGTTTATGCTTGACCGCCTTTTTTGGCTCGTGACTGTTTTTGGCAAGGGTGAGTGAACACGCCATGTCACCAGTTGAGTCACTGTACATTACCTAACAATAGGAGGCCTGGCTTGAATTGGCACAGTCTCTTTCATGGCCACAAAGGGGACTATTAAGGCCTAAATGCATCCGGATTCAAGTCGCCCCTCAACGTGAGAGAGTGCGCTTGGCTGTAATTGTGTGAATGCCCTTACATAAGTTTTCTTCATTTGCCTGGCCTTAAAAGAGCTAGTGGCTGAAGAGCACTAGCTGCTCGTCTCACAAAACTGAACACATCCAGTAATTAGGGCTGCTCAATTAATTGTATTTTGATTGCAATTACGATTTTGGCTTGCAACGATTATGAAAACAACATCGAAATAAAATGATTTTTTTATTATTGTTTTTTCAGTTGAATTATACTTAAAGTTCAGGGTAATCAACTGTTAAAAACATACTGTTTTCAAAGTAAATGGATAATCGTTTTTAATAATCGTGATATCAATTATTGACCCAAATAATCGAGATTATGATTTGTGCCACAATCGAGCAGCCCTACCACTAATGTTGTCAAAGTAAAGGTGCTGCAGACTCTGCTATCTGTCCTCTGTTTGCTTGTCCTGAAGAACCTTTGTGTGATGCAGGTCAACTTAAATCCCTGAGTAGGAAACTCACTGAAGGGAACAAACATCAGAGCATGACCACAATCCTTCCTGTTCCTGTCACATCAATCCTATCAGCCCATCAATCTCACACACAACTTCACCAAACAGCTTTCAACTTGAAACTTGTCTTCCTACAGTTCAGCTTCAGTCCTCACCCTCGCAGTCTGGCTCAAAGACTAATGGGAACAATACATGAGTTAGTGAGCATCTTGCAGCGAAGCCAGCTTCTCACCTGAGGAACTCTCCCCAAAACGAGACCCAAAGGAATCCTGGGCAGAGGTAGGAGCAGCTGGCAGAGGGCGAAACAGCCTAAAAAACACTTTTCCCTTTTTTTTAGGTAGATTGAAAAAAGCTAGACGTTTGACCAAGCTTCATACAAGTTAAGGCAGCATTCCTAGACAATGACAGTCATTTGGATCTCCTGTGGCTGGAATGGAGCTGCTTTACAGCTTCAGGAGCCCGTGCTTACGGAAAAGCGTAAACTGAGAGTTTACAAGCGCTGCCAAAGCCAAAAAGAAACGTTTTAGTTTGCTTTTTATATAGAAGTTAGCCCATGAGCCTGAATATATTCCAGACTAAAGCTGCAACATTTTATTTTCTATTTTAGCTACTGTTTGAACTTGGGACAAGTGTGATATTTAACCTGAAATTATTTTGATTCAAAATTTGCTCAACAGATAATAATAATAATAATGAAATAACACTTTGTTGTTGCCCTATTGGTAAACAAGACCATTACCGTCATTGTAAACAGGAAATAGAGGAAACTTGCAAGCCCTGAACAATCACAACAAACTATCTAAGGGTTATTGTTGCCAAGCATTTTGGATTTAACTTAGTAATCAATGACATTTTATATATGAGCAACACATTAACATTTCCTCAATATTCATTTATATTTGCAAGTTTTCTCTGAAGTACAGGTCATTTAAAACTCTCCGGACTCATGTTGTTTTGAATGAAACTAAAGTATGCACCGTGACTCCATTAGAAGATAGATATTCCCTGTGTCATGTTGTGCCAAGCAGAGGCCTGTGTAGCATGAATTCAGAACATATGTCGGGTGTTGCAAATTGTTCAAGCCCTATTTGTAGTCTTCCATTTGTTCACTCCTATCCTGGTCTACATTATGGTTCCTCCGAGCGTTTGGGTTGTACTTTATATCCAGCTTTTGGCTTTTAGGGAATAACGCTGTTAAAATTCTTTCTGTGGAATTTGCTAACGCCTTGTCTCCTTCCCAGGTTTGGCCACATCCTCATGGGAGCCATGGAAAGATTGGAAAGAGCACGATAGGAATACTGAACTTCTACAGGTAGTGAATTCAAATGTCTCCTTCTTTCCTACTAATGCTCATGCAACAATTAAACATACAGAGGAAAAGTAGCCTTCACTCATTTGTATTCGCATATGAGGAGATAGTTATTTGGCCTTGTGCTGATGTTAACACTAAAATAGCCATATGTGTCTAGGGGGTGATCACTCAAGCCATTTAAACTATTTCCTTCAATTCATCTGAATTACACAATGGCTCATGGGATTTGTTTCCTCCTCCTGCGGTGTCAAGTCCACTTCCCTCCTAACCGCATCCCTCCACACTCCGCAGCTATTTAAAGAGTCAGCGGCTGCTCCGAATTACTCCTCCCCAGGCCAAACTAGAAGCTCAGGCCAGGCACACGAGCCCTCTCCACTGAGACTTTTATCTGTTTGTTTTCATATTTCCCTTCCTCGGTCGGCCCTCCTTCCTTGCGCTCTTACTGTTTTTGCCTCAGCCAAGGATTATTGTGTTTTTCCTCCAGCTCACCTTGGTTACATAAACTAAGGCCTGATCCTCTTCCTTCTTCTCCTCCCTGTCCAAGTCTTCCTCCTCCCTGTCCCACCACTTTGCCCGGCTCCTATCCTCTGGGCGCTCTCACAAAGCCCAGTGTTTTGATTACATTGTGAAATTGGAGCTAGGACTATTTCTTCCCAGGCCGGGGTAGTGCCGAGGACCCGGTTAGAGGGTAAGCCAGTGAGGGCGAAGCCAGGAAGCTTTTGTGGTTGAATCAGACGGATGGTGTTGGTGGGTGAACTGTTTATGTCTTCTCATATATTGTCTCTGTGGGCTGTGCATCCAGCCAGCTGTTTGAAATGAGCAGCGTCCCATCTCACTGTCAGCAGTTTCTCCCTAACCCAAAGCCATCATTCAGCCCGGGCCTTTACAGGGTGCAGACGGCCCAGTGCTGTCCTTCAGCTGCAGGAGCTGAGGCCCAGGCCCTTGTTGCTCGTAGAAGAAAAAGAGGGATTGTGCATCATATTCTGACGTAGTCTGGCTGAGTGAGCTAATGTCTCGTTTATAACACAGCTTTACTTGTTGTCAGATTGCTTCAACTAGCTCCTTTTTCACTGGCACCAGCTTTCTAAACATGGTCATATTTAGGTACTGAACTTCTCAAGAGGTCATGATTGAGTCGCCTCAAGTCCACAATAACTCAGCAATCAGCTGAGCCTGTGATTTAAGAGTAAGTGTAGCTGGGTTTAAACGTCTGTACATACAAACTCAACCAACCGGGTTAAATCAGCTGATCAGTACACACTCATTCACTTCATTTATCCTACCTCACGTACACTGTTTTTCACACACTGTAACATGTTGTACACTAGACCTTATGTGAAATGCAAAACATTTTAAATCTACAATCCCTACACACACAAACACACACTTCCGTACTTTGTTATTTAAGGAAATGCTGAAGTTCACTCGTGCCTGTTGTTGTTGTCATCATTGGTGAATTACTGGTTTACTATTGTTCTCAGAAAATAAAATGGTGACACACACATGCACAGGCATAGCTAAGAAAAAACGGAGATGAGCAGCCGAGCATTAGATTACAGGGAAATGATCAGGATGGGTAGACGATAGGGATTTTAAGATTCACCGATTTGCATCGGTGCACCGGCATAAACGTTCAAGATGCGAGTGCACCGGTTGAAAGAGTGCACATCGGCTACAGTTTGGGTTGAACTCGCGATGCATCGATTGTAGCGTCTTTGCATTGGTAAAAAAACGATTCATTCATATAATATCCCCTCATCCTGTCAGCACTCAGCAGAGACCATCTTTGATCTTTGCTTCGCCACTACGGAGGCCGAGAGTCTCAGTTATCAACACACATGGAAGTCGAAGAGAAAGAGAAACGCAGAGCACCGAAAAATACCTACAAATCAAACGTTTGGCAACACTTCGGATTTTTCAAGAAAGACGGTCAACTTGAAAAATCACTCACAAATTGTAAACGATGCCGTGCTGCTTTAAAGTACACAAGTAGTACGAGGAACTTAGCGACGCACAGAAAGAGAAAAGAGAAACCTGAAAGTTAGACGTTAAATCACTCAGTGAGGTGTCCTGTCAGAGAGAGTGGTGTTTAGTTTACAGCAGCCTGTGACCACCAATAACAGTTTACATGTCTTCCTTACTGTAAGCAGTTATGAAAGAGCTGTTTGTGAAAGGTTATTTTCTTTATTGTTCATATAGAAACCAGTGCGTCCTGCTCACTGGTGGGTCAGCCTATGAGTGTTAAGCACATCAGTCAGCAGCTGTATGGGCATGGCACTATGGTAGTTGTTATTTGCACATTGTTAATCATAGGCGATGCATCCTTACATTGTTTAACTGTGAGGTGTTATAACATTGTACTGTACTCTGGAGACAGAGAACACTACTCCACTTGTGAAAAGGCCTGTTTGTGAAAGGTCCAAGTGTTTGTTTAAGGTCAAAAAGAAACAGCATGATGGGATGCGCAGTACTAGTAGAGAGAACCAAATATGTAAAGCACTTTTTTGTTCATTTATGATTTGCTGCATATAAGGAATAAAACAAAAGTCCTCTGTCGTACCATATTGAAGTATCATTATTTTGCATCGTGTTGAATCGCATCGTATCGCCCCGAGTCGCATAATGTTGAATCAAATCGTATCGAACTGTATCGCAACAGGGGTGGGGTGTATCGTATTGTATCGCATGGTGCCATTAAGTAGCTACACACACACACACACACACACACACACACACACACACA
>CALSBZ010000438.1:536313-548171 GCA_943591055.1 Gobionotothen gibberifrons
ACACACACACACACACACACACACACACACACACACACACACACACAATGAACTCAAAGCCCTTCAGAGGTGCTGGAGCCAGGTGTCTGATGTCTCCTCTTCCTCTCCAGTCTGCCTCTGCGTTTCTGGATCAACATTGTGAAGAACCCTCAGTTCATCTTTGACGTGCAGGCCTCGGACCACGTGGACGCCGTGCTGTCCGTCATCTCTCAGACCTTCATGGACTCCTGCACCATCGCTGAGCACAAGCTGGGCCGGGTGAGCAGAGCTCCATGAGCTTAGATTGAACACACTTTCATCCTATATGGGCTCTTATTTTCAATAGGCGTTTCGGGGTCAGTCTGGTTTGAAACGTATTTACTTTTTCACAAGAGACTGAAGATGAAAAACAAGAGGGCACTTTAACAGGGGGAACAGTTCCAGCTGTAAATGCTGTGTTCTCATCTCCTTGTCCTTCTGAGCAGGACTCTCCCATCAACAAGCTGCTGTACGCCAGAGACATCCCCCGCTACAAGCAGATGGTAGAAAGGTGAGTTCATGTTTCATTAATGATGACGCTCAACACTAACACAGGCTAACTAACTAAAGATCAACTTTACTATCAATATTTAGAATAAAAGAAAGATAATGCCGTTTGCTTGTTGATGACTATGGTAATGTGAGGGAGGATTATGGTGAGACATTTCATGATGACCCATGTTACAGCAACCCCTGTTGGCTGTAACTAAATGAAAATGGCAGGTTATGGCTAATAATAGGAGTTAGAGCAAATGTTACCTGATGAGTTGAATGTTTGATTAAATAGTATGGCAAAAAGTAACTTTCACAATTCCAACAAATACCCTTTAGGCTCATTAAAACATAGTGTTAAACAATATGACTTACATTCAATCCATGTTGCAATGTTATTGTCTAATATTAATGCTCTGTAATAAAACAAAATGAATGTTATGAAGTATAAAATACTGTTGGTTACAGGTGGGGTTTGCATTTGAAGATATCTTTTAACTTTTCTATTATTTTTTAATTGTAACTGCTGTTATTGCAGGTACTATGCGGACATCAGGCAGACCATCTCAGCCAGTGACCAGGAGATGAACTCCGCTCTGGCTGAACTGTCTCGGGTACGTGCACAGAATACACACACACACACACACACACACACACACACACAGGACATGTGACCTAATTGCTTTGTGTTTCAGAACTACTCTGGGGAGCTAAACTACCTGGTGGCACTGCACGAGCTGTACAAGTACATCAACAAATACTACGACCAGGTGTGTACCCTCAGTGTGACTCAGCAGTTTATCAGTTGCATGGTTTGTGTTTACACTCTACGCTGAACGAAATACCTGAACATGTACAGTAGATGAGGAGCTGGTAGTTTGTTCTTCTTTTGCAGAATATGTTTAATGTCTTCAATCAGGTTTATTTCTGACTTTGTGACACTTTCGTAGACATTACAACAATTGTTGTTATAATGTGTTGCTGCCTGTATGACTGTTTATTGGGGCAATTGTTAATGAATATGTTTAACAAGCTGAAATAGTAGGGGGTAACAGAGCCTACCCACTGCATAGTAATCTTCCCAAATGTATAAATATTCTTTATTACATTTCTTTCAGTAATTCTTCTCGTAAACGTTCATATGACTGACATTTAGACAAAAAATGTTGTATAGCCCAAAATCACACGTGTCTCAGAAGCCCTTGCCCTCTGAGACTTAGTTAAGATAAGAGAAAACAAACAGAAGGTTCTTTAAAGTAGAAAACACTCTTTTGTGTTCTGATGACCCATCTGAAGGTGTTTGTCATCTGTGTTCCTCCTCTTCTTCACTCTCCCTCCTCCCATCCTTGCGTGATCCTCAGATCATCACGGCGCTGGAGGAGGACCCCACAGCCCAGAAGATGCAGCTGGGCTACAGACTGCAGCAGATCGCTGCCGCCGTGGAGAATAAAGTCACAGACTTGTGACGGAGCAGGCTGATACTGGGGGGGGGGGGGACCAGACCTACACCCTGCAGCTGGACCTGAGAGCAGGAGAGCCACAGGCAGACTGACATGACTCCTTCTTTTCAGGAGCACTGAGATTTTGAAAAAACTTTTGCTTTGCTAAGTATCAGAAGACTCTGGAGGAGTTGAAAGCACCTTATGGTCTGAGCACTCTCTGAGGAGGAGCAGAGCGTGGACACTGACAAGAACCCTGGAGTCAATGAGGCCTGCTCTCCTTAACCTAATGAAGAGACATTTAAAAGTGAAATGTCTCTGTGTTTATCTCTAAAGAACACGTGCTGGACTTCAAATGTGACGTCTTACACAGCAGCTGATCTGCAGTCAGCTGATCGTCAGGCTGATCACAGCTGTGTGCTAACTGTTGTCCCTCAGAGTGAATTTATGAAGCGGTACCTCTTATGCCTTGTGTGCTTGTCGCTGCTGTATTAGTTATTTCTGTGTGTGCGTGCGTGTGTGTCCATTTCACTGCTTGTCAATCTACACTCTGTATTGGCAATGTTCTGTTTTTTAGTACAAAGCATTGATGTAACTGGTTATTTACTTAGATGACTGCAGTATTCACAAAACGATTACCTAAGCTTCCATATTCTTTCTCTGAAATGGACACGTTTTAGAATGAAAGCTTGGTCACAACATTGTTTTTACGCCCTTCTAATCAAAGAAAACGGCTGAGTCACTGCCACTCTCTACCTCAGCCTAATGTACCTTGCTTTCCTGTGATGCTGTTGACACAACACCAACACTACTACTTAGATTTCAACCAGCTAAAACTACCAGTATAGCAGTGCAGCGTCTGCCGTCTTTGACACAGAGTAACACCAGCTGGAGATTCTCATCAGCCGCGGTACGAAAACACATTTCTGAAATTGAGATTGGAAATCAGAACCAGCTCATTAGAGCATGTTAAGGTACTTGCTCCCCGACTGAATGTCAGTTTACTCTGTTTTAGTGTCTCGCCTTTATACTTATTCATGTGTCTATAGTGTACAAATCACTGGAATGATGTCAGAGGAAAAGTCAAAGTTATTCCATAAAGAAACTCCATGAAGTGGAATCTTAGTGCGCACCACAGTGTTTTATTTTGTTAGTCAGTCATATTTCTTTTAACTGTGTACATTTTAACATTCCTTTTAAGTTTTAAACAATGTATTAAAATCATGGTTCACCTCTGCGCTATGATGATGGTACGTGTTGAGGTTTCTTGGTGTTGACATCATGGCTGGTAAACAGTTCTTGTATTGACCACAAGGTGGCACTGCTTCCTTTGCTGAAGGTCTGTCTGGCATTTAGTTTTGTCAAGTTGATACAGGTTTATATATTGATTATATTACTACTGGTTCAGTAGATATTGCTGATCTTGTCACTGTTCTGTTCAGTTAGAGCACAGAGACCTTTTATACATGAGCACATGTTTTTCTTATTTAAATGACAGAACGAGGTGGCTTTCAGTCGGGCTGGGTGTGCTTGGACTGCCCTTTACTTTGAGTTACCATTCGGTAATGGTTAGGCATTGCAGATATTAGAGGCTGGGTTCAGGTGAACACAAGGGGAAACCCAAAGAGACAGGAAATCAGACCCTGCGTTGACTTGAATGCTTAATAACAGTGTGATGGACTTCAAAAGTAATGAGGTGTGGTACCCAGCCCTAGTTAGTCATCAGCGACCAAAACGATGAAAGTGAATGAAGAGTGTTTATGTATGTCATTCCCGGGTCCAGGCATGTGAGAATGTAGCCTGTAGGTTTATTACTACATGACTTAACATACAGAAACTAATGACTCATGAACGGATGGCTTGTTCTGTCATACACTGTCACTTCAGATAAGACTAAAAGCTCAGTGATAATAAAGTCATTTCAAGAGGAACATTATACCTGTTTAGGCTGTACAAATGTGGCAATGTAGAGCAGGCTCTGCAATGAGCAGTTTTAAGAATGTTTCTTATTGTGTGTTAATATCAGTGTACATATTGATTGAAAATGTAACTGTAGTGGTTTAACCTGTTTAATAAGAGATGGTGCACATTCTCACAGATGCTGATGTAATAAAGTATTCTTAAAAGTTGTTGTGTTTTCCTTCTTAAAAAGGCTCCTCTGTGTACTACTTCATTTAAACAGACCTTTTCACAGTGTATTGCTATTCAGCTGCTACAGGATAAACAAGTAGCCTAGCCTATAATATACTGTACGGTGTTGCTTATTCAAGTTAACATATTCGAATGGACAGTCATTGTAAAAACAACCATTATGTTTTGATTAGATTATTAAAATATATATGTTTCCTAAAGCAAGCACTCGTCCTCACGTTTTTAACGAAGGGAAGCCCATATTCATAATGCACCAGCATATGACCACCACCGCATAATTAATATCAGCAGAATATCTGGAACGCCGAGGCAGCATCCTCCAACCAACACAGGGTCCAAAATGGAGTAACGCTGAACACCCTACAGTCGGGAATCCCACTGAATGTTCTCTCAGTTTCAAACGGAAAGTGTTGCATTGCAGGTGAAAATTGAGACTTCTAAAAACCACTGTGAGGAAATCGCCTTCGTTGTTCCTGCTGTCTAGCTCGCTGCGCAGAACAGGTAACTGACATGGGATTACTACTGCAACTGACTGGAAGGAAGCTAGTCCAGTTGTCGTTAGCGGCTAATGCTATGCTAATAGCTACCTTTTTAACAACAGCTTTTAAGCAATAAAGGTTGCCTGAGCGTTACATGACTGTTTGAAAGCATTGAAGTTAAGCAACGTAATGCAATTTGTGATGCGTATTATTAGTGAAATATTTCGAAATGGTAGTATAAACCAAAACTAAACGGTGCTAACGTTAGGTGCTTTGTTTGCGATGCTAATTTTAATGGTGTGTAACATGAGCTAACAGCTGTAAATAACATAGCCAGAGCTAGCAACATTAAAACCTATTTTGTTACACTTTGTGGCTGTTTGTTAGTGGAGCGATATTATTCGTTCTCTTCATATCCCCCTTTGTGTATGAATAAAGCGTCATATCTTATTACATTAGTGCGGCCCTGCTTGGTAAGTAATATAACCAAAACGTACGACGTTTTGCAAAATAATATATATCAATGCATTAACTAAACTACTTTATGTACATTGTGTCAGTTTACCAGAAGAGCTCCTATGTGTTTAAATCTTAAAGTGTTACCGCTGCAGGCCCTCTGATCATTACATTAGCTTGCCTTGTACAGTTTGTGTTAGTAAGCGATTCAGCCAGCAATGTGCGCAAATATCATGTTTGCGTTTAGAGGCCTGCACAATGAAAGAGCCTTTAGAATAAGTGCTCTCTAAAATACACACAGTCATTCATATAAATATTATCGATTGTGGACGGGATGTATATTTTTCCAAAGTTTGATTGTGTTGACCTGTCCGTCGGTTGTGAGCAGGTGTTGTTCATTGTGACTGCCTGTGTTCCAGTGAAGAATGGAGCCTTCAGAGCAGGCAGGCCCAGACTCCGGCTCTCAGGATGTCAACCCTGTCTTCCTGCAGCAGCTCAGAGAGCTGGACATCCCAGAGGAGGCAGCCAAACAGGTGGGACAGCACACATTTACATCAACATTTAATGATGTGTGCTACTGTGAATGTTTCATGTTTCTATAAGCTATGACATAGCTGTGTTGTTGGTTAATAGTACTGAAAGATGTATGGAAAGAAAATAAACCTGAGTGGGTAGCACATCGCCGCCCATTTTATTATACCTTATTGGCTACAATGTAATGGTATCTTGATCATGCACAACATTTTCCCCTGGTCGAGTTTAAGTATTCACTTAGTAGCTTAGCCGACAGTGTGAACCTTGACCTGGCATCCTGGTGGGCAGCTAAGCACACTTCTTTAGATGAGGGTTGTACCTGTATGATATAATCCCTGGATGAAAACCGTCTCAGGCAAAAAATGACAATGTTTTACATTATTATTATTATCATTATTATTAGACACATTGATTCTTAAAGGAACATAATTATGAATATAAAGAAATTATAAACCTGAAAAATATCATGTAACTATATTATGTTATTAAACAAAATAACGTTGGTTTACATTTTAGCAATAGCATGTGAATTAACTACTACATTAAATATAACATAAGATGTGAGCTTTTAAAACAATGATTTGCATTTAGCATATACCATAGGTGTGCCACACGAGACTGTTCCTGTCTGTGCTTCACTCACACAGACCGACCCATGTCCGTTTTTTTAACACTATAGATATGCAAATGCAAAGGGTAGATAACCGTCACCTAACATACCAGTGGCACCTAGCTGCTCATGCAAGATCAACTGTTAGATATTCCTTTAGAAAGGTAGCATGTGGTAATGTTTGACTGGTTCCAGTGGTGTGGTTTTGATACCTCTTCTAAGTCATGTATTAAAACGACCAATAATTGAATATCCTAAATAATAATCCAGTACAAACTGAGCAGTGCGAGTGAACCAGTTATGACAAAAGAGGTATAACTGAATATATGTATTTATCAGTTGTCAACCTACATAAGTGACTGGTATGGCCACACTATTATAAACTAATATGCCCATTTCCCTTTTTTCTCTTCTCTTCAGGCACTTCTGCACACTCGGAACGTGTCTGCCGAGGAGGCGGCAATGTACTACTTCAACAAGCTGGAGAATGAGGTGCCCATAAGATAGCCTTAGTCCCCACAGGTACACCTTGGTACATTAGACCTTGTGAAGTTTGTCCAAAGCCAAATCTCAGTGTCTCTCTGTCTGCTCCACTCTTAGGAAGAGGGGGACGATGACCTCATGTTCAAGATGGTGTTTGTGGTGAACATGGACCTGGCCATGGGGGTCGGAAAGGTTGGTTCCAATGCCGCTCCTCTCACCAAAACTAAGGAAGGGCTTTTTGGCGTAGCTACTTTTGAATCTCTGGTTTTACAGTGATGTAAAGCTGCTATATTTGTGGGTGTTTTACAAAGGTTTTAATTTGTGTTAGTTCGTAATATTTGATGTTCTTCTGTGCTTTTGCTCTGCGTGGGAGTATTTCATGCTAAAATCAGTTGCAGTGAAACAGTGATTGTAGGGATTTCATATCAATGTAGTTGAACAGTTTGCATTCCAACAGAAAGCTGAGTTATGTTTTCCAGGTCCCGTATGGAGTTGTTTGAACTTGGTCTGGAACATCACATAAAGGCCATTTGCAGTATGGCCTAAATAAAGGTTCCCATGTAGTGGTGACATCAGTGGTGTTTGTGTGCAGGTGGCAGCCCAGGTTGGGCACGCTGCTGTGGGTTTGTACCAGGCTCTACAAGAGAAGAACAGCTGGAGGGAGATGGCCTGGAAGTGGGACCACAGTGGGTAAGACCTGCACAACAGAACAGTTTATTTCAGGAGGAGCAAGCATGTTCTACAGCTGCTGCAAAATGTTTATCCAATAATGCTACAGTTCCTGAAGTGTTCACGCTAGACCCCTTTAGTCTTGAATAAAAAAGAAAAGAAATGCAGCCCCTAAACTGTGTAGGGATAGATGTACTTCCTTTTTCAATCATTGCTCAGATGATTATAATATTGTTGAATAATGAAGTTGTTTCTAATTAACATTAATGATGAAAATCAATGTGCATGGTGTTGATACAGATCCAAGAAGGTGGTGGTCCAGGGGACTAATGTGGCTCATCTACTGGAGCTGCAGGCCCTGGCCATGAGCCTCAGTCTACCCGCCTACCTGGTCCAAGATGCAGGGCTCACCCAGGTAGGACCTTTTTAAGTAATATGGTGTGTACTTGTCTTTCGGAAGCACTAGTAATTATTCGCAAAACATTGTCCAATTATTGGTACTAAAATCTTTGGTTAGAAAATGTATTTTTCAGTTTTAACAAGTGCCTTGACATGAAGACCTTTTTGTTTGTCAGGTGGAAGCTGGGTCGCGCACCGTGCTGGCCATTCTTGGGGAGGAAGAGATGGTGAACAACGTCACTGGGAGTCTGAAGCTGCTTTGAGGGGCTGACCCCCACGGTGGGGGAGGCATTGCTCTGCAGTGCCACTGTGCATCCAGCAGAAGGCATTATTTCCCAGCGGCGGGGAGAGTCTTGGCATGCAAGCGGCAACCTTTACAACAACAAAAAAAGACCTGAAGAACAAGGGAAATCCAGACATGTCCCAACACCAGAAACAAACCCCCTCAGCCATTTGTTTTCCTTTCATTCTTTGTCTGAGCCGCTTAGCCGGCCTTAAGAGCAGGAGGGGAGAGAGCACGGTTGTTCACAGGGTAACGAGGCGTAGGCCGTTGAATTTTCTTTTTCTGGTGACCTTTCTCTTTTCACACAGGCAACTTACTTACTAAAGTCTTATTAGAACATGTCAAACACCTTGAGTATGTGGTCCAGTTTCAGATATGGCAAAGTTAAAAAAGTTCAGTTGGTGGCCGACCAATATGCTCATTCAAGGGGCAATGTACTTTAGACAAATACACGATGTAATTATAATTATACCCATAGCAGACGTAGTATTTCCCTGTTGGATCCACTATTCCTGAGTGAAGGATAGACTATTAACTGATCATCTGTGAACACTAATTTTGATGTTTAAATGATTTTGTGTCTGTATGCAACTTTTCCCCCAAAGACCCCTATCCTATAGAATCAATAACATTACTCATTATGGATAAATGGCTATATATTGTATACATTTGCCTGTTGGCGGGCCATATACTGTATAATCTGTGTGCCATCCTGAACCATATGCGCAGTTACTGGACTTTGTTGTATTGTTTTTCTTTGTGCAAAAGGGAGAAAACTCTAAATTGAAATGTTTGGATTTACTGTTAGAATTGATGGCGGTCGAGAGGTTATGTGGAGCCAAAACGTCATGAAGTAAAGGTCTGCTGGGCTAACGTATGCACTGTCTGCCTGTGAGGGATAGTTCACTTTAATGAAGTTGATCCATTTACAGCTTGACAAAATGCAGATAATTGTGTGTATGACAATTATTATAGACTTGGTGAATAGTCTTGCACACTATTAATCTTAATACACAAAATGATTTTTTTAAGCTGTGTCTATGTTCTCATTTACAAATATTTGCGGGCATGAGCTGCCACTCCCAGAATTCCTGGTTTAATGTCAAAGATTTTATTTGTAACAGATCATAAAGAAACGGCGGTGGCATGCATGCGATATGAAATGTACATTTGAGTAGACAAGTTGGAATCCCAAAGTTCTGTCAATTTTAGTTACATGTCGACACTTTGATACCTCCTATGTTTTACAGCCATTTGTGTGAGTGCTTCAGACTATGTATGGAGACAATTAAAATGCCTCCAGATTAAGTAACAACCATCTTGAATCGTGTTTTGTTCTTACACACTTGAACATAGGCCTACAGACAATGCATATGAAAGAGGGGCTGGAGCAGTGTGGGGGAGGGTGGCCAATGGCATATTCCAGTGCGTGGTTAGGACCGGCCATATTACATAGCTTTTTCACCGCAGTAACAATGGCAGCATTGTGAAATATGGCCATGCCGACCATGAGAGTCCGGCCGGGGAGCTTGTAAATATTAACCTCATGACGTGCAGTTGGAAATAACTCTGGGGGTCGTGTTTATTTAGTAGCCTACAACCGAGTAGATACCACAAAGAGGAAGTCATTCCTAGAAAATAATTGCATATTCAGTTGAAAGTATAAATAACCAAGGGAAGTTGGTTATTACTGTAGGGCGTAGCCTTCATTTCATATTATATAATTGATCTATTACAAATATGCATTGTCGTCAGTGGCTTAGCAGGATTGTGTTCACACCTATGGTTCACACCTGTTACTAATGTGTATGTTTACATCATTTCCATAGCGTGATACTATTATGATGGTTTGACAGCACATTTTTATTTTAATGTCAAGTGTCACAGGTGTAAAATATCGTGTAATACTATTAAATCACATCCGGATCACTGCTTTGTTCGGTCTACCTGCGCGTTATCATATACATTCATACCCAAATGTATAAAATGCAAACGTCCCTTATTGTGTTTTTCTGATTCAGATTCATGAACATCTTTTTAATTATTGAAGCCCCACAACACAATTATTCTGCTGTCTAATGTCGTCGCTAGTCAGACCTCTGCAACAAATGACGTTGGTATTTATCTCCACAGCCAATCCGAGTTGCCCCTCGAGTCCCATGACTGGCCAAGAAACCAATCGCGTTATTATCACTATTTTTTTATAATAGTGGCTTGGTTAAGCTCATATACTGTAAAAGCTATATGAAAACAATGTATTACTTCTGTTAAATAATGTATCC
Organism: Gobionotothen gibberifrons; assembly: GCA_943591055.1. Classification (NCBI taxonomy): domain Eukaryota; kingdom Metazoa; phylum Chordata; class Actinopteri; order Perciformes; family Nototheniidae; genus Gobionotothen; species Gobionotothen gibberifrons. The sequence goes on from CALSBZ010000438.1 coordinate 546,609, forward strand.
GATGTGCTTAGTAGCCTCGCCAATAACTTTAATGTAATGAAAAATAAAACCAGGGCGCGTCTCAAATCTCCTTACGCTAAACATCACAGAAAGCTGGCTATTTCCTGTTACAACTCCTTGAAATGGTTCTATTGAGCCGCTGCTGACGGGAAGTGTCGTTGTGTCGGTCACTTGTTCAGTATGTCTGCATAGTGTGGGAGTAGGAACAGACTTATTTCGGTAGCGGGAACAGAGGTAGGACTGGAGGGAGAAGTTATCAATTGATCAACTCAGGAGCAATGGTCAATTTCCTTATCCAACCCCTCAGCAGATGCTACACAGCGACACCTCATCCTCCATTCATCTGACGTGCCGATAGGTGGGGCTGACCCATTGGGCCAACCCTGACTCTGGTGTCCCTGGAACTGGGCCCTAGAGACCCCGTGTAGCTAACGGTCGCTACTCTGAATTTCTATGAAAGCTCCTTCCACGTTAAATAGATTCATACAACCCTCAAATAAAAAGCATTCATAATCCCACTAACGAGTTAAAATAAATCCCATGGAATTTCTCATATTATAACGATAATTTCCAGAAAATAAGGAGGCACCGATCCTCAGTTGGTTGTCAAAGCGTCTCCCGATTCCAGCCCCTCTCGCTCTCCTTGCTTGCAGTCACCAGTAGACACATATCATAATGGAAGGAACTGAAATGTCGTACCGCTCCTGAAAAAGGAGCCCGCCCCGTTTGACGTAGTTAGCGGAGAAAGAACGTCGACGCTGTCAATTACCCAAAGACTTTCATGTATACGTCGTGTGTAACATGACTGACACATTGATATCGAATCATTAGTGAGAGGCGGGACATCAGAGCAAGGGCCGCCCAGCCAGAGAGCCCCTGCATTGTCGCCAGGGAAACCCCGTGGCGTGGTTGTGTGTCAGTTTCGCTGGGACCCGCGGTCGATGCCGGTGAGGAGGGGGATGGGCGCCTCTGCGAGTGTAAGGACCCGAGACAGAATCAGAGCCCTGTATCACATACAGCAGCATATATCCCATTATAAATAGCGACTGTATATATACAATACACTAAAATACATGGATTTATCCACCGGGGATCTATAATAGACACTCAATGGATGCAGTGCACCTGAACAGGACAGGGAATTTAACTTTCCGCCTATGCGTAGGAGACGCTGAGAAGTTTGTTTCCTACCCCTGGAGGGGGAGCTACTTTTAAGGGCAAAGGATACAGGAGACTCCGAGGCCGATTTGCAGGCCTACTGGTCTGGTTGGATTTGATGTTGGGATACTCTAAGGACTTCCCACTGTACATGCATTTGCCTCGTTTGTTCAAGTTTGGAATGCCTCTTTAGGTGAGTACTTTGAATATTTGTTAATATAACACTGCAAAATGTATGTTACTGCTTCCATTTACAGACAAGTATTGATCATGTTTTCAGTCCCCCTAACGTAGCCATGAAGCTAACCAACTTGGCTAACTCCTCAGCGTCCACATAAGTTTATTAGAACAAGTTGGTTGTCCTCAATATCTTTACACATTTTAAAGTGACTTGCTAACAAGCTT
>CALSBZ010000438.1:558171-568171 GCA_943591055.1 Gobionotothen gibberifrons
TCCGTTCGCTTACGAGGTCAGCGTTTGTGCGATGAATTATTCCTTCGCAATTTAGCATCACATTAGATATGGGCTGAACGTGTCCTGGATTAGAATTTTTCCGATCATTCGCCTAGGAGGAGTTCGCAAGAATGTGCTTAAAATGGCTGGAAAACGCACATTTTTCAAAATGGCCGAATTTCTCGGGGGCGGGGCTAATGGAAGGCAATTACAAATATGTCCGCAATCATAAGAGCAATGTGTATACATCGTTTCGTGAATATCAGAGAAACTATATGCGAGTAGTGTGGAGTAATTTGGAGTAATTTGCGACATGAAAATCGTCAAAAATGGAACATTCTCCGTTCGCTTACGAGCTTATCGTTTGAGCGATCAATTATTCCTTCGCAATTTAGCATCACATTGGATAGGGGCTGAACTTGTGCCGGATTCGAATTTTTCCGATCATTCCCCTAGGAGGAGTTCGCAAGAATGTGCTTAAAATGCATGAAAAACGCACATTTTTCAAAATGGCCGACTTCCTGAGGGGCGGGGCTAATGGAATCCATTTACAAATATGTCCGCAACTCCATGAGGAATGTCTGTGCCAAAATTCGTGAAGTTCTGAGAAACTATGTGACTACCACACAATAGGGGGCGCTAGTGAGCAGTTTTTTTGAAAAAGTACTTTTTTTTTTGCATTCTCGAAAAGGTTGCGGGCTCTGACGTGTGTCCCAAGTTTTGCGTCCGAAGCTCATTTTATGCTATCGCAATTAAAAAAATAGATATAGGCCACGCCCACATTCTGCATTTATTGCGACGCTTTAAATCTAAGTTCGTAGTCACCCCCAGAGTATGTGTAAAACATTTTTTTTTAAATGCGTCCATCCGTTCTTGAGTTATAAATTGGTGGTGTTTTTGGCGCCCCCTATAGGCCAAAATGAAAATGATTTGGCGTGCCTATTCCCCAAGACAGACTGAACCTATCTACCAAAATCTGTGATGTTTGGATACATTGTTGATGAGTTATGAGCATTTCTTTCTAAGCCCCGCCTTTTTGAGAGTACGTTTTGATTGACGGCGGCAATATTTATCGTCCTAACATGCTCATTTTCTACGGTAATGTGTCTGACCCTCCACCGATGCTGTATACGAAGTTTGGTGTTGAAAAACTGAAAATTGAAATTTAAGTGAATATTTAACTGTTTTGAACATTATGCTAATTTAAATTTTCAAAAAATGTAGGCGGAGCTTAGGGTTCCAAGAGGATTATTTGTAGAGCAGGTCCACCCGGATATGTGTGCAAAATGTCAGGTCATTTGGAGTTACGGTGCGACTTTGTACATTTATTCCGAAATGGGCTATTTATAGGTGGCGCTAGCGAGCAAGTTGGACAATTTGAACCCATTGACTCCAGAATAATGTAGTTTTCACCAGTCCTGGCGTCCGTGCAAAATTATACAACTTTTTAAGCGTCCTAAAGGCCTCAAAAACAGGAAACGCCAGCAGAAAAATAATAATTCCACCAATAACAATAGGTTCCTCGCACGCTCCGTGCTCGGGCCCTAATAATTCTTACTGTAGTGCCAGATGTTTGCATCATCTAATGGCGCATTTCCACTACAGTGCGGAGCACGGTTTAAGCGTGCCGCGCCCGGCCCGTTTTCGGTTGCGTTTCCACTAGGCGTAGTTCTGGCTAGCGGGTACTTTTTCACAGTTTTTCTGGCTCTCCAAAATCGAGGTTCTTTCCGGGCCAACAACCGGTTATGCTAATCTAGTGAGAGAATCGCTGGCAACTACAACAAAATGAACATATTTTACTGTGATTTAATTGTAATGCACGTTTCAAAATGATGCTGAAGTAACAACATACTGATACCGGTTAGTAAAAACCCTGAATTAATGCTTTGACAAGTCTGCAGACAGATGGCAAGCGAAACACCTTTTTTTAAATGCGTGTTTTCTGAATGGAGATCGGCTAAGCTAATGCAGTATATGCTCCGACCGTCCACACTCACAACGGCCTATACAGACATAAATAAACCATCGACTGTATTCTCCATGACACAGACAGTCTGTGGTTTGTACTTGTTTAACCTTTGTCTAGTTTCTGAACAGATATGAGGAGCTGTGAGCTCTGACTGCTAACAGCTAACGGCTGATGTTGGTTTTGTGTTTCGCATTGAAGATGACGTCATGGCTCCGCCTACACTGCGTTACTATAGTTACTACCCCAGTTCCTAAACTGTAATTGAAACGCAGCATAAAGTGAGCCTGGCCTACCAAGGCCTAACTATACCGTACTAAGCCGTGCGAGGCCCTGCAGTGGAAATGCGCCGTAAATAGCACTGCCATGCAACCTGGCAGAGGTTCTATTCTCCCATTAGGATTGTACTCTAGCGCTGTGCAATTAATCGTATTTTAATCTCGATTACGAGTTTGCCTTGCAACGATCATGAAAACTACGTAATCGAAAGAAAACAATTATTTTGCTGCATTCCCTTTTGCAATGATGTTCTCAATTTGTCTTGCGTTATAAATCCTGCCCGCGCGTGCGCTTTCACCCCTCCCTAAAAGCCCTCTCAGCCAGGTTGTGTTGTGACTTGCAGTCTGTTTAATAAATCCATACAAACACGTTACAAGGGAAGCTTTAGTTGCCGTGTCTCTATTCTCCGGTCTCTAGCGTTCAGTCAACTTTCACTAACCTCGTCAAGCCGGAGCCTCTTAGACCCCATTTACACGCAAACGCATACGAAACACAAACTAACCGAATACGATATCAAAAAAGTCTTCCGTTCACACAAGACCGCTGGAGACGCTGTAGTACATATGCCGGGCCTGTAAGTGGTGCTCTACTTTCACCACAAAATACACCAAAAGTAGCGAAGTAGACCCCCGAGCATGGTTGCTCTTCTGTTTATGCCCCGCGGCGGATTTAGCAACATGTAGTTCAACTGTTCATGTATCTCCATGTCCACTTGTTGCTGATGGTTGTGGAAGAGGAGCTGTAGATTTTGCACTAACATCTGTAGCATGGTCAGTAGCCAGTAGTTACTGGCTACTGACCATGCTACATCAGTGAGCAGCAGAGGTGGCTTCATCGTTATCAGGAAATGATTGTATAGGGCGTACACACGGAGCCGTTTGGCCCCCCAGAGCGTTCTGTTTGCAGATCTATCCATCTTGGGACCTGTTATCGTTTAAGGGGTCCGTTTCCGTTACGGCCTCGTGTGAACGAACGGGATATACGAAAGAGAAAAGTAGCGGAGACAACCGTTTGCGTTCTCGTGTAAACGGCACATTAGCTCGCTGTTTCTGGATAAGGGGTTACCAAAATAAGAGTAATGCGTGTAGCAGTATAATTAAACATTACAGGTTGTAAGTGACAGTTATCATATTTATATATGTTTAGTAGGTTGTGGAAGTGCACTCCAAAATATTTGTTTATCTTCTTTATTGGTATTTAGTATTTATTTCTTAAAACCCACCTCTTCTCCTTAGCGTATTAACATCTTTTAGAGCGTTGCTTTTATTGTTTTAAATTGTCTATTGTTTTTACTTGTACTTACTAGGGATGCACGATAATTATCGGCCCGATAATTATCGGCCCGATATTAGGAATTATGACGTCATCCCGATAAACCCGATAAAAGTATTAATAGCCCCGATAATATACAATATATTTTTTGGGTAAAAAAAAGAAAAAAATACTGCGGTGTGGGTGGATTGGGATGAGGGGCGCTTGTTTTTCACTCGGCTCCTCCCGTTTGCCAGTACTGTGGTATTAGTGGTTTAGGAAGAGGGGAGTTTTTCACAAATCCAGCGCTCCCTAACTCATGCCTGGCTGTGACGTAAATGGTGTGCAGCCGTGAAGCCAGGACAGTAAACAAACATGTCGTCGGTAGTATGGGACTATTTCAACGTTTCAGAGTTAGATAGTTCGCTTGCTATTTGTATTAACAAATGCAATGCACACTCCTTCATACTCTGATCGATAACGATATACGGGACATAAGTTTCACCACGGACATATGGACCAGTGATGTTAGCCCCGTTAGCATGCTAGGTCTGACGGCGCAGTGGCTGGACAAAGACTACAAACATTGACTGATTGACTCAATTATGTTTATTTGGGAAAATAAATATGGTCACTTTGAAGAGTGAAAACTGTTCTTGGCTTTGTTTTGTTCATAGTAGTAATGCTCATGTCATTTGCTCACTACTAGTCTTTTTTACCACCAGGTGTGCAAAAACTACAGGTACATTTAATATATTTATATATAATATTATTATCGGTTATCGGTATCGGTATCGGTCTTGAGAAGCAGGAAGTTATCGGTATCGGTATCGGTTTCAAAAAACCAATATCGTGCATCCCTAGTACTTACTTTTTGTATGTTTTGTTTTGTTTATTTGCCTGTACAGTACTTTGGTCTGGAGGTTTAAAGTGCTATATAAATAAAGCTGTATTGAATTAATTATTTGTTTGAATGTAATTTATTTTTGTATTGGTTTTTCAGTTGAATTATACTTAAGGTTCAGGGTATTCAACTGTTAAAAACATACTGTTCAAATTATTATTTTAATTCGTTTTAAAGTTCAATAAATTGACGTTTTCAAAGTCAATGAATAATCATGATATCAATATTGACCAGAAATAATCGTGATTATGATTTTTACCATAATCACACAGCCCTATCTAGCGCTGTGCTCAAAGTTCAAATTATCTTTCAACTTTGACCCTGATTGCAGCTGACCTTCCACAGCAACCAGTCAGATAACAGCTGTAGGAAGCTGCACAACAAAGCTTGGGATGTAACCATAGAAACAAACTTAAGTAGTTGGTTTCACCACAAGGCCTCGCAGTGAGCAAAGAGAAAATCACGTAATGTGTGAAGACTGCTTTACCCACACATCAATAGTCTGTGCAGACCAATCTTGTTGTTTATATTTTTATACAAAACGTTTTTAATCAAGTCCTGTTCTCACATTGACTCAATCATGTCATCAAGCTGTATGTTTATCATTTGTGACATTTGCAACAGGGTAGTACTGAGGGTGTACAATCCAATTTGGTTTCCTGTCATCAGGTCTCTGTGTATGTGAATAGGGGTGTGGTTGGACCTCCTTGTCATATTGCTAATATATTTGGGTGAGTGAAATAAGATCTACAATGAGCCTTGCTTTCTCTCTGGCCACGTATTATTTTTGTCTTGATTTGTCCGTTATTCATCTTCAATTTCCTGGCGCTCTGTGAGACTGCAGCTCGACCTGCGCAGTGCTGGGGAATGGCAGATATTCATATCCTTCCTACAGCTAGCATGTGTGCGGGGGCAGAATGAGGGGGCGGGTGTAATCTCACTGGACTGGAAGTGTTGTGGAGGTTGTGCGAGGCACAGGTGGACACTGTGAGCATGGACAGTGTGTTCAAACCGTCTTAGTATGTATAGCCCATCTAGCGGTCACTTTGAAGCTAAATGTGGAAACAACATGGTGGACAGGCCCTGACCTGTTGGCCATTGATTGACACAATCCAACTAACTAATCAGATATCTTTCCAGTTGATTTAATGTTTTAGACCAGATTAAAAGACTGATTGTGAACTATATTCACTTTGTAGGGTGAATATATTTATGAAAAAATAACAATTTATTTGTAGAATTTTCTTTCTAAGAACTATAATTAACAGGAACTTTTCTTCTATGGGTAATGTATTTGTATGTAAATACATTTTAGGGAAAATATTATTCGATGGTTAAAACAATATGTATTTATTTATATCTCATAATTCCTCTCCCGTCATAACAATATATTTTTTAGTAACACATACTTTGAGTTTTGTGATAGGATAGTATAGACAGAAAGTAGTAGAGGTATCTCACCTGATGTCCACATTAGGGTCATTGAACCGCTGATGGAAGTTACAGAGTGACAGACTGCCTTCATCAATCTCTTTACCTTCAACAGTATTCTGTAAACTTAAAGGGGCACCATTATGCTTGTATTTTGGGAAATAAAGGGAATGAAGTATAACAACGACGTGCATATGTGTCAGTGTTTCCGTTTCCTGTGTAGTATTTATTGGGTTGTAATGTTCAGATATGAATTATAGAAACTAGAACTAAATGTGCCCTAGAAATGTACCAAAACCTCCGTACATTACAGTGTCACTGTTCCCTGCCACATTTTTGGTCCAAGCAGCTTTGAAAAAGAATAGAATTCAGCTCACTTGAGTCATTGTAATTTGTTGCTGTTGTGGACAACGTTGCATAACTGTAATATTCACATCTATGGCCTCAGGAGCGAAGGCGAGACTTTGCTTTGAGTAATTCACTGGATCAATGTGGTGGGCTATAGCTTCTCTGGTTAGTGTATCTGTATGTGCATAATGTTTCTATTTGTGCTCTTTCACTATGTTGTTTAATGCTTACAGAACTTGCTGTTCTGAGGTCTGCTCAGACGAGGTGTGGTTTTGTGTGTATGTGACTTTGATCTGCTGTGCATATGCTCTCAGGGTTGGATTTCTTTGTCCGCTCTATATTCATTTTACTCGCTGATTCAACCCAGAGATACATTTAGATGTTAAAGGATAGTAAAACAGCACGTCAACCAAACGCTTAATGTCGGTATTACAAAAAAAGAAGAGGCGAGATAGTTATGTGAGAGAGAGGGTCTCCTTTGCTGTTCATTCTGTCTGTCTCCCCCTTGGACTTGTCTCCAAAATGGCCTCTGTTCTGGTGGAAGTGAAAATACTTTGTTGAGCCTGCTGGTAATTTGAGCCCGGTATTCATGGCCAGAGGAACGAACGAGGAAGGGAGGGAGGTGCCGGGGGAGGAGGAGGAGGAGGTGGAGGAGGGAGCGAGGTAAAGAAAGGCTTTCCTTCTTCGTTGGAATGTACCTTCCTAGTTCACCGTCTGGTTCTTCTGGAAGAGGCCCAAATAGCGACTCCCTTTGTGAGTTTGCTATAAGTGAGGTGGCTATTTCCGTGAGGCAGCAATAATAGGGATAATAAAGAGCCAGTGGTCTTGGAAAAGGATCCGGATATGACTTCATGTTTAAGTATATTACAAATTCCATCACGGCCCCTTTCACGCTGTTCATGTATCTTATGATTCATATTTAAACAGTATCAGTCCTTGAGTTAACAAAACCTTCATTTGTTCTTGTTACCATAATCTGTTTCGGTATGTCCTCATCTGTGTGTCTCTGTTTTCATTGAGGCCATGGAGCCGTGCAGTGATGCCTTTTTTTCTTCTGGCCAGCCTGCAACCAGAGTTTCTGTTTTGCTGGTCAACATGTCCGTTAAAGTTTCAATCTTCCGGACAAAATGAGAAAAGTGCCGGTCAAAGGTCTTAACTAGATTACTGTAGATTAACTACATTATTCAAAAGTGTACAGTAACTTTGGATAATCTCTCTCTCTCTCTCTCTCTCTCTCTCTCTCTCTCTCTCTCTCTCTCTCTCTCTCTCTCTCTCCTGACAGCCGGTCCCTCTCATGCAGCTGGCTGTTCCAGTAATGAGTGAACCGACAGTAAAGAATAAACATATTTATAACTAGTAGGGGTGGTATGGGCCCTTCGGTTCGGTACACGTGTGACTATAACGTTAAACGTAAAAAAATTAGAATGTGAACAACTTTTTGGAAGTAATCTCAGGTGCTGCGTTGCAGCATTCAGAGTAATTTGCTCACATTGGGTTCAACGCGTCATAGAGCAACCAAGTCATTTCATTGGACGAGAGGCATACTATGAGAGCTGGTCACAGGGATGCGTTCAAATGTAGTCAGTAATTTGAGGAAATGGCGAAAGCAGATAAAGTTGAGCTCGAAAATCCTCCAGCATCATTGAAGTCTCCGGTTTGGGAACATTTTGGTTTCGCAGTTACGTGCAAGGATGACGGACAAAGACAGGTGGACCGAACCAAAGCTGTTTTCGGCATTGTTCAACTAAAATTGGTTACGCGGCTGGCAATACATCAAACGTGCACACTCATTTGAAAAGGCATCACCCGAACGTGAATATCACCGGTACCAAAAGAAAAAAGACTGAAGTGCAAACCCACCTCCCGCTAGCATTTAAGCCTCCACCACTCGCAACAAGTTCAGACCGAGCCAAAGCTATTACAAACGCCAAATATCCTTATGTTGCCATGTTAGCAAAGCGCTACCTGGCTGTATCTGCTAGCTCTGTCCCTAGCGAGACACAGGATGAGACATTCTTAGTGCCAGCAGATCTGCCCTTTCAGCAAGCAAGTTCATTTTTCTTTAAAAAAACATGAAAATACAATGACAAGCAAGTCCTAATGTCAAGCTGGCTGCTTAGGTACAGTACAATTCAAATACAGATTATTTCAGTTCATCGAAATGCTGCACCTTAATGTTTATTTTATTATATTTTGTATTTATTTGAGTGAATACATTATTCACAGTTTAATAATAATTAAAAAAACCCAAAAAATATTTTATGTTTTGTGATCATTTTTTCTGCTGTACCGAAAACGTACCGAACCGTGACCTAAAAACCGAGGTACGTACCGAACCTAAATGTTTGTGAACCGTTACACCCCTAATAACTAGTTTAGCTTGTTCCAGAGGTAGATAAACTAGCTAAGTGTGTTAGGTCTAACTTGAAGTGTGTGTTTTGCTCCGCTCACCTGTCCGTCACAGCGGTCGGGGCTGTGATCATCTCCGTCAGCAGCAGCTGATCTGATCTCTGATCTCTCCCTTTCCCGTCCGGTTATACTTCACTCGCGCTTATGTCCATATCGATTAGTTCTAGCTAATGATATGACTGCCTGCGTGTCAAAGGACACCTTGCTTGGCAACGAGGGTGTGGCGGAAAAAGTATAGTGCAGCATTAAGCATTGTTTACATGAGGGGTCAACATGTCCCCTTCAGGAGGATACATTTCTTTCTCCACATTAAATGTCAGACATTAGAAAGGAAGTGACTGTGCATGTAGTGTATTGACTCTTCTTGTCTGTCACATAAGTGGCGCAACTGATGCGCTAAGGGGAAATTATTTTGAGCGGACATTTTGAGCGGAGAGATTTCGATTTGCCGGTCTTCAGCATATTTTACCGGTCATAGTCCGGTAATTACCGGCTAACGGTCACTCTGCCGTCAACACTATGTCTATAATGCTCACACGTTTTGTTCGGCAGGATATTTTCCCAAAATGAACATATTTTATTATTTTTGGAGCGCAAATGCAGTCGCCAGAGGTGAAAAGCTAATGTTAGTCCATAAAGGAACAACATCATGGTTGCATGCCTGCGTGTCCCCAGGACGATAGAGGGGGCTGATTTTCGGTTTGATGACGTTAAGATGTTTGAATAACTTGTTAGCAACTGACAACTTTGTAACACATAGAGGCTTCAGACATTTTACGAACGTATGTTATGTCGTAAAACAAAATGTGAAAATCTCAAAACACATTCAAAATACTGTTTGCTAGCAATGGCAGTAGCAGAATGTTCTCCTTTGTAACTAAAAGCTTGCTGACATTTATGTTGCTACCTCCCAGTGCGTGTCTCCAGCTGGATAAGGCTAGTCAGTGAGCGCTGTTGAGCTGACCTTGACATTATTGGAAGTCCCCGGCCTGGCTGTGGTTGCCCCGGTGCTGGAGAGAGTGAGGGCAGCACTCAAAATGTCATGCAATGGGTGCCTGTTGTTCCTTACTAGTACACCAGACTATTACATCATTATTATAATGTCCGGCAGGGTCGGGTAGGGTCGCTGGTTCAAGTCCCCGACCAGACCTAAATATGGAGTGTGGACTGCTACTTGGAGAGGTCCCAGTTCACCTCTTGCCCTGCCGTGGTGTCCTTGAGCAAGGCACCAGACACCTCCCTTCCCCCCTCACTCCCATTGCTCCCCGGGCGCTGTACACTAGCTGCCCACTAGCTGCCCACTAGCTGCCCACTAGCTGCCCACTAGCTGCCCACTAGCTGCCCACTAGCTGCCCACTGCTCCTAGTACTAGACTCCTGGTGCTAGGATGTGTTAAATGCAGAGAACACATG
>CALSBZ010000438.1:569799-594116 GCA_943591055.1 Gobionotothen gibberifrons
GTGTGTGTGTGTGTGTGTGTGTGTGTGTGTGTGTGTGTGTGTCATATCGTTGACTTTTTTACGATACCGATACATATCGTGATACTTTGAAAATGTATCATCCCACAATTACTCCCATGAAGCGCTTTACGATATAATTAACATGTCAAATGAATATTAAATTCAATTGTGGGACTTCTTGGACCTTTTAGTACTGAACAAACAATAAAAAATATGAAGAAAACCGATTATGGAATATCTTTTATAACACCCGCCATAAGCGTGAATAGCACATCTTGTCGATGCTAACAGACCGTTATAGCACCATTATAATTAATGTTAAACCTGAGATTCGACTAGAGAACAAATAAATAATAGAATAAAGGTCATGAGATCTCGGCATTGCACAAATCTCATCTTTAAAATCAACATTTGCCTTCACTGGTGAGTAGGGATGGGTATCGTTAGGATTTTATCGATACCCGTACTGCTTATTGGTATCGGTATTTTTCGGTACTCTTATCGATACTTTTCAATAATTTGGTGCTCAAAATTATAGACATGAATACAAGATGTGAAGATTAAACAGTCATTTTATTGTAATACAATTCTTTCTCTTCTTTATATATAGAACAAAGTATTTGAGCTTAAAATATGTCAATTCCTATAAAACGACCAACAATTGCTGAACCATACAGTCTATGATTGAAACGTTGACCTTTAACAACATTTAAATGCAGTTTTCCAATTCACAATGACATCTGTAAGTTTAACTGGTTTATAAAGCATTCAATGAAAGGCCACATTATTATAGGTGTAGGAGCTCACATTAATACACTGTCAGTGTTAATAAACTAAAAAAAAGACAAGGCGATGTGCCTGCAAGACTTCACTCAGGTAAACAAAACATATTACCGTGCGCAGCAGCTAACCTGCCTGCGAGCCTTCGCTCAGGTCATATTTACACACGGCCCGCAAATCGTATCAGGTTGCACTGAGGAGGACGTTGTGTGCTACTGCTAGCACTATTAGCACTAGCACGGGAGTCTCAACAATAATAAGAGCGCTGTAGAGAGAGATGACGAGTGGCATGTGGCCCTGGCTGCAGCCCACGGAATGGGGCGTGGTCAGATGTGGGCGGGGCTGGACGTCCGATGGGCGGGGTGTGTCCGATGTATGGATATCCTAATGAGACAAACAGCATCATCTGCTGGACAACTACATGAAGTACAAATACAAATCTGCACTCGACTAAATATAATTTAAAAACTAAATGTAAAAACTTCATACTAATTAAATGCATGAATGTATGTAAATACCTTTTTATACAATGTGGTATAAAAAGTCATATTTTCTACATTAGTGTATTTAAGTTCATTATGTAATATTTGTTTTAATTGATTATTCATTTAGTCAGTTCTGTGCAGACTCATATCTAGTCCATATATTTCAAATGATACATTGCACTGCATTTCATAGAATGATAGAAAAAGCATTTATTATTTACAACATTTATCATATAACAGAACAATCATTAAGATAACAGAACCGAAAAAGCAAATACAGTAAATATAAAAACCAAACCAAGTATACAAAAAAAAAATCTATCCAACAGTGAAAGGCTTTGCTGATGCAAACATTCAATCAATCGTGCTCTTCAAAACAGGCATGAACCTTAAGGTTGTCTTTATCTATGCACTGCTCAAAAAACATAAAATAGTCCGACCGAAACTTGAACCTGAACATAAATGGGTCCACATCGTCTAACCCCACGGAGCTGTAATCATGGATATATTGCACATGTTTGCTGTAACTCATCACTTGTCAAATATTATACTACATGGGCTGTATGATTACATCTTGTACCGTAAATGTTGTATTAAATAAAGTTAATATTACCGACGTTAGATTAACGTCCCTGTAGCTTCTTATTGCACTAAGAAGCTTATTGCACTGTATGTATATATATAAATAATTATTGCACATATATATATATATATGTGCAATAATTATTTCATGCTAAATGAAGCTCTGTTGCTTGGATATCACTAGATCCTGTTACAGCGTAATATAAGTACATAACGATTGATGTGCACATTAGCATAATTACTAGCTAGCCGTTAGCTGCTAACTGCTAACGGCTAACTGCCGCCTCGTTAATATCAAAGCCATCATAATAACAACCCACCATGCTGTCATGAACGCGTGGTGCTGTTACGTGTATACAAATTGACGTGCTTGATGTGAACGAGCCTTTTGGTTAAAGTTGCGCATGCTCTATGAGCGCACATACGGGTACTTCTCAGGCATGCTGGGTAATCTGTGACGTTTCACTCTCTCAAAAGTTGCCCCGCTGTATCCAGTTCTTATTATACATCCATGGGTCGGACATCCAACCCCGCCTTTTATCCGACCCCGCCCCATTCCGCGTCACAAGGCGGGGTCGGACATCCAACCCCGCCTTTTACCCGACCCCGCCCCATTCCGCGGTCCGCAGCGAGGACCTTCTCGATCAGAGGGGTCTCAAACCGGATACATCACACGGGATGAGGGTTCCCAACCAACCAGAATGGTTTAAAGTTAAACTAAGGAAGTAGACGTAACAGATATACCGATAGCAGCACCGTTTGTCCAGCGGCTGAACCCATCCCTACTGGTGAGAGAAAACAAATCCCATCACAGTTCATTTGTGGGACTTTTACCTTTCTAGTATTGAACAAATAATGAAAAATACATAAAATATGAAGAAAAACGATTATGCAATCTACTTTATAACACCCGCCATCACGGGCCACGGACTCACTTTTCAAATTAAATTAAAAAAAATGTTTTTTGAAAAGTATCGAAACCGGATCTGATTTCTGTACGGTATACCGTAGCCACCAGTAACCGGTATTTCGGTAATACCGGATACCGGTATGCATCCCTAGTGTGTGTGTGTGTGTGTGTGTGTATATATAACTGATGCTCTATCTGTGTGTGTCCCTCTCCTCAGGCCCCCCATGACCGTGAGCCGTGGGCTACGGCTCAGCGGCACCCCACCTCTGGAGTGGTTTGTTGCTGCATTCGGGACCCTGTGATTCCTCTCCAAACTTCCCCCCACCCCCCTTCCCATCCTGTCCCTCCCCACCCCCTCCTCCCCCTCTTCCCCCCCTCCCACGCTTCGCTGTGCCGGACGTCATGAGCATAGTAATCGCGCTGGGAGTCACCACACCTGAAACGTCTTACTCAGATATGGCTGCTGGATCAGAGTGAGTACTAACAGCTCCAGGATCTGGGACTAGTTGGACTTGTTATAACAGTTTAACCCCCAATGTACTTTCTGATATCTCTGGATGTGGCAACCTTGCTTAACTAGAGCAAGTGTCACAGATTGTTAACATACTTCCTGTTTAACCTGATCACCTGCACCACCTGAATGTCTGCTGTAATGCAGTTGGTTAGTGTGAAGCCAAATAAACAAAAATAAATCAGACTGGAAAAGCAAACACACCTGAATGTTGTATGAAGAAACAGAAATGTCCTATGACACTGAACACCACCTTACCTTTGACCCACTGTTGTGTTTACTGCTGGTCATTTCCCAACCTTTTATGAACTCTTCTTCTGAACTCTTCTTTTGATGTTGCTACATCTTCATATCCAAGCAATCCGGTTTAAGGGAAGAAAAACAACAGCCAAAATAAACAATGGCCAAATCTAACAGGATGAACTTTCCTCTCCTGTCATGGCGCATTTCCACGTGCACGGCCCGTTTTTGGTTGCGTTTCCACTTGGCGTAGTTCCGGCTAGCGGGTACTATTTCACAGTTTTTCTGGCCCCATAAATCGTGGTTCTATCGGGGCCAAGGACCAGGCTGAGTCGGGCTGAGTATGCTAAACTAGAGAGAGAATCGCTGGCATGGGGGCTACAACTACAACAACATGAACATATTTTTATTTATTTATATTTAACGGCCTACAGACATAAATAAAGCAGCGACTGTATTCTCCATGACACAGACAGGCTGTGGTTTGTACTTGTTTAACCTCTGTCTAGTTTCTGAACAGATATGAGGAGCTGTGAGCTCTGAGTGCTAACAGCTAACGGCTGATGTTGGTTTTGTGTTTCGCATTGAAGATTACTTCACGGCTCCGCCTACACTGCGTTACTATAGTTACTGCCCCAGTTCCTAAACTGTAATGGAAACGCAGCATAAAGTGAGTCTGGCCTAACTATACCGTACTAAGCCGTGCGAGGCCCTGCAGTGGAAATGTGCCATAACATTCCAGTTGTAGTGTCAGTAACCTCCAGTGGTTTGGAGGAACTACCAGGGATCCCCAGCTAATGAAAACTAGCTTAACTTATTCCCTTTTTAGAAAACAAATATTGTGGTGATAATAGGTTTCAACCCATCCTATACATTGTTAATTACAACTGTTATGTCCAAAGCAATATGTCCATGCATTGGTGGTGAACTCCCCTTTGACACCTTTCTCTGTGATGAGTATGCTTCCTCCCAACATCCTGTGAGCAGTTTGCTGTAGAGACCCAAAGAGATGTGAAGTTCAGTCCACAATTAAACCTAAGATTAAGTCCAAGATTGAACATTAGCAGACATAAAGGAAGTACAGGATGTTATGCTTAGTTTAGTTTCTTCTTTTTTTTTCCAGCGTGTAAAACCAAAGAAAATCCAAATGAAATAAAAGGTGATGCAGACATGATACAGTACTATACAAATGAATGCAATAACGAAACATTTAATTAATAATTGAATAATCTGTAGTATCATTGTCTGATATCAATAAGCAACAAAGCTTTAGCTAATGACACGTCCGAAAATGCTTCAGTCAGCTGGCTGCACTTGGTCTGAAATAAAGCAATGTAACACCGACTCATGTCGTGCTCAACTCATTTACCCTACCAAAGTCACTTCAGACTTCCACCCTCCTCGCTCAATTGTTGTCATTAATTGTTAAAGTAGTTCTGATAAATGTTAAACTAGGTGTTATGTAAATTCCTAATAATGTGATATGAAAAAGTCTGCCTGGGTGCAGGGTGAACATGCCCGGCACAAAGATCTCTTATGCCACATGTAATGAAACAACAAATCGTTTTTTATATTGTAATAAAAGTTTCAGAGAGCCCCTCTCAAGAGACGAATTACCATCTCTGTAAATGTTTATTTGCCATCTCTGGGACAGGAGCTAGGCTTGTATCATCTCTCCATCCAGGCCCTAGCTTTGAGCTGGTAGTGTCTGGGGAAATGTCCACAGTAAGAACAGTAGTCACCTCTCTGCAGGTCAACCTGCTCACATGAGACTGCAGTCCCTCCACTCCCCCTGTGCACAGCCCCCTTTTGTTTCCTCCAAACGCTGGGCGGACATGAAACATCTTTTCTTAGAAATACAAAATATTGGGAATTAAAATGTTTATACACACTTAGTATATTATTATTTGTTACATTTAAGTGTCATATATTTGGGGGAAATGCAAGGTTATACACTCAGACCTCAGCTAAAGAGCATAATGGCGTCCCACATTCCATTTCCTACATTGGTTCTCCCAGGCTGAAGAGCTACGTCAGGGTTGTGCTGCCACCTAGTGACTGTTTGATGTCTTACTATTACAGTTGTTGACATACAGACCTGGAAAATATACTGTATAATACATCAAATGTTAAATGTAGTTTTGTCATCATTCCCTAAAACACTGTTTCTGTTTGTTTCCCAGCCCTGAGTCAGTTGAAGCGAGCCCTGCTGTGAATGAAAAAAACTACAACCACAGCTGTGGGAGTGCACAGAGTCATGGGTATCGGGGTCTACCATATGCTGTGAGTTCATACCGCTCTTCTCTATTCATCAATTCTAATTATGGCATGCCTTACTATGGGAAGTACTATTCCTTATCAGTCAGATATAAGTTAGTTTCAAGTATAAGCGTTTTTTAAGCTAAAATAATAACTCGGTTAAATCTATCCAGTCTTGTCTTGTTTTCTAATCTTTGCAAGTTCTGTG
This sequence comes from Gobionotothen gibberifrons, assembly GCA_943591055.1. Classification (NCBI taxonomy): domain Eukaryota; kingdom Metazoa; phylum Chordata; class Actinopteri; order Perciformes; family Nototheniidae; genus Gobionotothen; species Gobionotothen gibberifrons. The sequence continues at coordinate 575,775 of CALSBZ010000438.1, forward strand.
TAATTCAGTCAAGATTCAGCTAAGAATCTGCGTTGCTTGCAGTTTGGTCACTGACATGAGTATCTTTCCCGCTCTACAACCACAGACTACTTTTGTTGTTAACAGCTGTACTGTTTCACATACCTGTTTTTTGCCCTCATTTTCATTCGTCTCCATTTTCCGTTTCCCTTTTTGCCTGAACACCCGTTGTTTGAAGATGCAACAGTCTTCCGTTGTGTGTTGTCAGGATCACAACTATGGCGCGCCCCCTCCCCCTACCCCACCCGCCTCCCCGCTCTCCCAAACCATCATTCCCCGCATGGATCTCAACGGCGTGGTACGCGGCTCCCGCTACCACGACACCATGGAGGACAACTCAGCGGACAGCGACAGCTCGTCAGAGGAGGAGGGGGCTGTGGCCAGCTGGTGTCACTGCAGCCTGACGCCCGACGGCCTGCTCATCAAGTGTGACAACTGCAGGTGAGGGGGGGGGGAGGAAGTGCCCACGCCGGGTCATGGAGGGTCGTTTCCAGCTCTATGAAGTGCAAGATGGGACCTACCAGGGCAGCAAAAGCTCTTCCTTTTGAGAAAAGCAGTAACAATTGGAAATCCTGGTCACTATTATTTTATTGTCAAATGTCACACAGAGCCCACTCTGTTCAGATTGTAGCAGCGTCAGAAGATAGATCATCAAAACATGCTTTTGTTTGTGTCTAACTAAACACATTATTGCAAAGTGAGAACACTATTAGATCCCTCAACTGTAATTGCTCAAAATACAGCATGCAGTGTTTCCCCTAGGTTTACTGCTTTGGGGGGTTGCTGCCTGAGCGGGGGGGGGGGGGTGGCATTGGGATATATTTTTTTTTTAAATCCTCTGGAGCAGAGAGAGGCGCTGTAACAATAATTATTGTTATTGATTAATGCATCAGTGTTTCTTAGGGTCAAAAACACTAAACTCACAACTTCAAATGAAAGCGTTTAGTTTATTTAATAAAAGAGCGCATGATCAATGTGAGAAGTGACAGTAGGTATAGATTAGTTGCACATTTTTTTTTTTACACGGGGCTCTGTTTGCAGGGCGCAGCGCCCCTCCAAGACAATGGTAGGGGAAACACTGGCATGTATTCATGTAGTCAACCTCTTTCCATTTGTCCTTTCAACTGCAACTATATATTCCAATGCTCAATGGGTGTCATTCTGGTGAAGTACAGTGTGTAACGGCACCTTAGTGGAAGGTTTGGGTTTGGAGGGGATCTTGAACTGATAATCAAACAAAACATATTTATAAAATGTAAGTTTGTAGACTTAAGTAAATACAACTTTATTTTGATAATATGTTGCAATGATGGTAATATAAGGATTGCCTATCAATACTTTTAAGGCTAGTTTACAAATGTTTTTAGCATGATATACAACAATGAAGTTGCAAAGTAAAATCCTACTGTTCCTTATAAGTTCCTAATAACCTTGAGTCTGTTCAGCATCGATTGATGATGTGCATGATAGCATTGCTTTGACTCTTATGGCCCATGTATACTATGTGCTGATGTGTTTTATTGCTATGTTAGTGGCAGGGGACTCGACAGGAGGAAAGGAGCAGACGGCCAACACAGAAAAACGGAGAATGTCTCAGGTACATTGTTTTGTCCTTTTTGGTTAATGAATGTCCCCATGACAGCTGAAGGGCTATCTGATGACAGTGTTTTGTTCTATCTGTTGTTGCTTTTGATAGCTGGTGAGAGCAGTGCTACTGAGAGTGGGGACGAAGAGGTGTCGCCCTCCACCGTCTCTTACACCGCCACCCAGCATACGCCCACCAGCATCAAACTCACTGTCAACCGGGTCAAAAGGAGCAAATCCAAAAAAAGGAAGAAGAGCACAGAGAAGGCGCATGGAACGCCAAAGGGCAAAAAAGTCAAGGTATGATACTGTGTGAAGCAGAGTGGATGGAGAGGAAAGATATATATGGATAAGATACACACTTAGTTCAAACCCCACTTTGGAGCTGTTGTTTTTGGTTACAAGCTCGTCACATTGGCATTGAATACTTATGGGTTCATTACCCTTCTTTCAGGCTTTCAGAGAGGGCTCCAGGAAGTCCATGAGGATGAAGGTAAGATTGGCGTTAACCAATATGTCGATGCAATCATGACTCGCAGGGTGTCATTTTTGTAATGATGCGCAAGCTTTGTGCTCGAGCCTCCCGGTCTACTCTGTCGGCTAAATTCTAACTTCAGCAGCTACGTTAACTGTGTTCGTTTATAGTCACTGTGTCCCGGTGGAACTCCGGCCCATTGGTGAACTCGGAGCACTGTTAGAACGGGCTGTTCGGTTATTCAGAGCACAGCTCTATAAACAGAGGTGGAAGAAATACTCAGATCTTGTACTTGAGTAAAAGTAGTAGTACCAGAGAGTAGGAATACTCTGTTACAGGTAAAAGTCCTGCATTCAAAATGTTACTCAAGTAAACGGACAAAATGATTAGCATCAAAATATACCTAAAGTACAGTGGAATCTTTTGTAGGGAGGGCTGTGCCACATGCAAACATCCCAGTGTGACTTATGCAAAAGAAACTGGAGTTTTCAGTGTTCATTTACCAGTCTTAATGCCTCATAAACAATTCAAGCATTTGAGACTGAGGACTATGTACAAACACTTAAAAACAATGGCATTAGCAATACTGGCATATATATGTATGTATGTATGTATGTATGTATGTATATATATATATATATATATGATGTTTATAATATATATGTATGGAAATGTATGTATGTATTTTACAGAACAACGGTATAATCAACAGTAATACAAAAAGCTGAAGATGTAACAAACGAATAATAATTATTCTTATTCTTAAAATCAATGTGGTGTACGTCTTTGACGTGCCTTTAAAAACCGTGGCGGTCTTCAGGTGCTCCTCCAGCACAGAGTGCAGGGAGGAAACTAAATCCACCAATCCCCTGAAAATGCCAGGGTTGACTGAAGAGTCTCGTCATGCCCACGCAAAGCCAACTCAAAAGCCCCACACAACTTCATTATTTTGGATCAAATATAATGAGAAACCTCTGACACACCCTTCCCCATCTTGTGTTCTGCGTAGAACTCCACGACGGAGGCCAGTGTGCTGGATGAGAACACAGCGGAGGGCTGGGAGAGCAGGATCCGCCAGTGGACGGACCAGTACGAGGAGGCTCTGATCAACCAGTACAGCGCTGACGTCCAGACGCTGCTGGAGCTGCACCGCGCCGCCAGCAACACCGTGTCTAAGGCGGAGAGCGGCAGCGCCACCCCCCCCTGCACCACGCAGCTCCATGCCTCAGGCGATGCAATGGACACCATCAACCGCACGGAGCTGGCCTGCAACAACACCGTGCTGGGCTCACAGATGCAGGTCTGCCCCCACCCAATCATATATTGATTCAAACGTAATGTCCCAATGCATGCATGGGACACAGCCTTGCCCTTGCTAAATACGCTACATCACTGGCCAGTATTAACAAAGAGCCATAATAGAGCGGTGCAATGATGACGACATTATTTTGTAGTCTGACCCAAAAGTTAGCTTTGCAAAGGCTCTTTTGACTTAAAGCCATTTAGTTTTCCAATGGACTTATCTGTGGCATGTTTGAGATACTTAAGGGCTCCACTTAATTGTAACAAAGGAGGCTAAAACTAAGAAGTTTCAGACATTCACCAGTGGGGTATTTACTGACATATTTTATGTTGTATAACAAAAAATGAAAAGCTCAAACACGTGGGTTAACAACAGACCTTTTTCCAAGGGTTCCAACCAAAAATACATTGACTTCAAGAAGAGGGAACCAGAACACATTATATAAACAATTACTCAAACTCAGTGATCTTTGACTGAAAATCAAAGAGTGAGTTCTTCCTAGCACTAAACATGAATCATTTTAGGTTGCCTGATTACGTCTTGATTACTAAGTGTGCAGGCATGCTCTGCCCGCATGGATACAACCAGACATTTGTGTACAATAACATAAACGTGCAGTGGCAAATAACTGTTTTGTGGTTTCTGTTTGTAGCTCCAGTTGGGGCGGGTAACTCGGGTGCAGAAACACAGGAAGATCCTCCGCGCAGCCAAGCACCTGGAACCAGACACACTCATCATTGAATATCGGGGGAAGGTCATGCTCAAGCAGCAGTTTGAAGTCAACGGGCAATTCTTCAGAAAGTAAGAGATCATTGGATTGCTGTCACTGGTCTGCAACCCTTTATACATTCAGTGTTTGGGTCCAAACACAAAGACTGTGTTGTTTCACCGCTGATGATGCCATTGTCATCATGTTTTTTCCAGACCCTACCCGTTTGTGCTCTTCTACTCAAAGTTTGATGGTGCGGAGATGTGTGTTGATGCAAGGACCTTTGGGAATGACGCCCGCTTCATCAGAAGGTCCTGCACACCCAACGCTGAGGTCAGCCAACAAGTTCTTTAGAATCTCAACTCCTACCACTGCTGTTTCCTCTCCCTGTGGCTTTCTGTTCCATTAGGTTGATATCGTTGACTCTTTTTAACTGATGCATCTATTCCCGTCTCCAGGTCCGGCATATGATTGCTGACGGCATGATCCATCTGTGTATCTACGCTGTCAGTCACATCACAAAGGACGCTGAGGTCACCATTGGATTTGATTACGACTTTAACAGCTGGTCAGTACTGCTCCTCCATTCCTATCTCTCGACAGGCCTTTGAACCATCCACTAAAAATCATGCATCGGCGAGAACAACCGCAGGTTAATTCTCACCATCTGAACATTGACATTAAGTATAAGTGGGCTAAGTCCTGTGGAGAAACATCCTCATCTTCAAAAACAACACATGCTCAATCAGCTGCAAAGCGGGTACTAGTGTGACTGGCTGCTTCAGAACATTGTTCTGTTCTCTAATGCACCCTTCTCTCTCTCCTAACAAACCACAGTAATTACAAAGTGGACTGTGCCTGCCATAAGGGCAACCAGAACTGCCCGGTGCAGAAGCACAACCTGAGCCCAAGGGAGAACTTGCTCAGCAGCCCCTCCCTGCCTCCCCCCTCCCCTCTGGTTGGAGCTGAGACCCGACGGAGAAAAGCCCGGAGGAGAGAGATAGAGAGCTGCGTCTCTGGTGACAGCAACCAGAACCTGGACCAGCACCAGGAGGCCAAAGACCTGCAGGGGACCAGCGACACAGAGGTGTGTACAAGGATAGAGTCATGTCGCCTCAAAGGGACAACGTTTTCTAAAAAGCAGGAAACATTTCTAATATTCCAAGCTGGGTCAAATGTGTTGCTCATGTGCTGCCTGTCTGACATTAGGAGAGACTGCAGGATGAGCTGAAGGTGGAGGAGGGAGAGGTGGATGAAAATGGGGCCGCCATCTCCAATAAAAGAGTAAGACATTTCAACTATTTTCTAATACTGCTGTTTTACTAATTTAGCTGACTTTTTCTAGATATGTATTTATCTGTGGAATACATTCCAGTTCCAGCAATACATCAGTTGTATTAAAGATAAGTGTAAGGCGGTTTTCTGACACGTCTGTGTCTGTCCATGTAGACGTGTAACAGTGTGGAGAGGAGGCGTAAGAGAGTGGGAGGAGCAGAGTTGAAGGAGGAGGGTGGGGAAAGTGAGGACGGGGCAGGAAACCCTGCTGGGAACACTCCTCTCCCTCCCAGCACTGGAGTGGGGGTCAGCACACGACGCACCTCCTATGTCATGGTCAGTGACCATCTGTGTGATAATGGCTCGTTGTTTTGTTATGTGTTGATTTCTTTTGATTTATTCAATTTGATCATTCTCTATCAGGAAGTGCCATCTATAGAAGAAAAGACCTCATCACCCACCCTGCCCGCTCCCCCCGCCCCCCCTAAACCTGCACGACCCAACAAGCCTCGGCCCAAAAGTCGGATCTCTCGCTACCGGTCCAGTTCCTCCCAGCGTGCCCGGCGGCAGCGCCAGGCTAACGCTCAGCTAGCAGCAGCAGCTGCAGCCGCGGCTGCAGCCATGGCAGCCACGCCGGCCTCCGCTGACCAGGGAGCCTCTCTGGACGACGAGGCCTCTCAGGGCCCGTACGGGGCTGAGCACGTCCACGGAGAGAGCGGCCTGCATCTACTCGATGGAGACAGTCTGAACTGTATCAATAGAGGCAATCTGCGCTACCCCAAGACCAAGAAGGTGAGAGGACTTTTAGGGTCTTTTCTATGGTCCATTCAGGATTTCTTCTATCATGTCATATTTAGTGTATTCCTAGTAAATACAGAAATTCAAGATATTTGATTGTCTTATAAACAGAATAAGAGGACATTGCACTGTACAATGAAATAGTTGGATTCAGCTCTCATCTACAAATAAGAAACGATACATACATACAAACGTATAAAAACTAGCATATAAGAACATTTACAAATAAAACCTGACATGCTTTATATATATTATCCTGTCCAAGAATATAAGCACATGATTTGCTGCATGATGAATCTAAAGTAAATCCGTTTTATATAATAGCAGGGTATGGTGTATAAATATATAAATATGCATTACAATAAATAGATATAACAGTATGAATATGAATGTAAAGCTAATTATTAAGATTGGTGTCCTTCCTCAGTACCTGGTGACTGAGTGGTTGAATGATAAGGTCCCCGGAGCAGAGAAGGTCCACCAAGACGTGCCTGTGGAGCGCCCGCTGCGGATCACCACTGACCCCACGGTGCTGGCCACCACCCTCAACATGCTGCCCGGCCTCTCCCACTCATCGCTCATCTGCACCGCCCCAAGACACTACGTCCGCTTCGGCTCCCCCTTCAACCCCGAGAGGCGCCGACCCCGCCCGCTCCAGATGGACGGCACTTATGGCTGCTACAAGAAGGTAAGAGATGCAGCGAAGCGTTATAGGAAAAGTGTAAAAACATATAATCAATGCTGTCTTCTCTAGCTTCTCTCACTTTGAGTGCTCGTTCTACAAGCTTGTCTTACGGTTGTAAAACTATAAAAAAAAAAGATCTGAAAAGCATTTTAAAATATTTAAACATGAATCCAATGTTTTTATATTTAAATCTTACTTTACGCACATTATTTTGTTATTTTTGGTTCTTTTCAGTTAAAAAGATCTGTGTTTCTCGTTTGCCAGCATCCATTAGATTGGTCATAACGTGTATATGACCTCTGAAATATGAATACATATGACCAGGGTCATAGCCCCTCGGTCTGGCCGTTATGCCCCACAAATAATTGTACGTCCTCCGGCCACCATGGCCTTTGGGCCCTCACACTGTTAAAATCTCGAAGTTGCTTTAAAAGCGACAGAGCAGTGGTTTCTGAACTGCATTATGCTGCGTTCACAACGGACGCGATGCGATTAATCGCATCGCTCTAACCGCTGGAGTTTCACCGCGGCTGTCAGCTGTGTTTACTCCTGTCATTCAAACAGGACGCCCTGGAGAGGGGGCGGGGCTTATTTCCATGTAAATACTGTGGTGGAAACCAACTACGACAAAAATAACCTATTTTACTGTGATTTAATTGTAATACACGTTTCAAAATGATGCTGAAGTAATACTGATACCGGTGAGTAAAAAACATGAATGAATGCTTTGACAAGTGTGCAGACAAGACTGCAAGCGAAAAACCTTTTAAAATGCGTGTTTTCTGAATGGATCGATCAGGCTAAACTAACCTGTATCTGCTCCGTCCACACTCACAACAACGTCCTACAGACAGAAGTAAAGCAGCGATTGTATTCGCCATGACACAGGCAGTCTGTGGTTTGTACTTGTTTCACTTTTGTCCAGTTTCTGAACAGAGCTGTGAGGAGTTGATTAAAGAGACACACACACACACACACACACACACACACACACACACACACACTTCACTGTGCACTGCTAAATGATGTATGTGCAGAGTTTGACCCTTGAAGGCTGTTTCTTCTGCTCTGAAATGGAATATATTTGTTACATATTAATATAATTTTAGATTTTTTGATTTGATTTTGGATTTGTGAATGGGAGAAGTAGTAGATGGAAAACATACCAAACACTAATTATTCAAAGTAGAGTATTTTATTTTATATACGGTAATACTAAGGAGGCATAGGCCTATATGATGATATAATGTTTGACATTGATATTCAAAAAGTGATTTGTTTTCCATGTCATTCGTGTGTTTTTCTTATCAGAAAGTGAAGTTATTTATTCGTAAGCTCCAAATCCAAATGTTTCCCTCAATGGCCTTTGTGCCCTGGCATGTGGCCGTTGCGCCCTGAAAAAATGTGTGACACCAAAGGCCAAATGGCCTTGCCCCTAAAATGACGAAATTCCAAGCCTGCATATGACTTTAAATCACCTTGTAATATGTTAAAATGCTGTCTTTTATTTATAACAACTCAAGACTTTCTGAGGCAATGGGTTAATCAATGTGCTGAATACTTTAGAATGTCTTTTGAACAGATGTTTCAGTCTGTTTTGAAAGCTGACTTTGCTGTTGTGTTGCTGCAGAGGTGGATAAAGCAGGTTGAGGATGAGAGCTGCTCAGCCAGTGTGGAGGACGGTACGGAGTCCACTTCCTCCCAGCAAAGCACCAGTAGCAGGTCCACCCCTAACCCCCTGTCCGGCGGTATGTACACACCCCCATCTGATGACTCATTTACCTGTGTCAATAAACTAAAGATCTTAACTAAGAGGGAACTGGGTGCTATAACTTTCTAAAATACAACATATTAAAGGGTACCTGACCTTGTGACTAGTAGTTTATTATTTCCTGTTTTTATAAATCCTTGTAATATTTTCAAATATCCTGTTTTAAAATCACAGATGTCAATGCACCGTTTAAGAAGCGCCGCTCCAAGTTCATGGCAGAGAGGACACCCGCCCCCTCGGACCACCTGCTCCGCCCGCTGTCCCCCATCTCTCCCCCGCTCCCAGAGGACTCCCTCCACTCGCAGCTCCTCACCCCCTGTGGCTCCCTGCTCCCTAACGGCCTGGCCTTCTCCCCCATGCCCTCCCTGCCCGCTAGCCGCTGCAACACACCCCTGCAGTTTGAAGTAAGAGAACCGCCACACCAACACTTTCAGTCACGGCTCTTTGACCTGGTCAGTCCAGTCTAGTCCCTGTGTTAAAGTCAGCCATCCCAGGGTTTGGCCTTAGCACCATGACCTCTACAGATGGACCTTTTGGTTGTGGTAATATGGAAGGTCTTTTCTACCGAACAAGCTGATGGCAATGTATAGTAAATAATATGAGAGTCTCTATTTAAAAAGTGTGTCTAAAAGTAGGGTCAGTGATTCAACATCCCATAGACTACAGTCAATGTTTTTGAACTATTCCAAATACTATTCGGAGAACATTGTTAATCATTGAGGAAAAACCACTGTGTTAAGACAATTCATGTTTGTTGCTATTACATCTTCATTTTGGATGAAATACAAGGATGCTGTGAGCTGCTCAACTTCGACACCAATGACATCAATGTTCTGTAACCGAGCAAACGGTCCAAATCAGAATTTCTTTCATTGTCCTGCAACAGGAATAAAACGGCAGGAGTATAGTGCAGATCAAACACAAAGAAGTCAAACAAGGAGGCACATGTTATAAGACGATAAGGAAACACAGATAAGAGACTGTAGCTGCCACTGTTTACACATTGTAAATAAATAGGAAGAAAAAGAAAGCCTAAATTGCTATAGGATATATTGCACATGAGTGTATATTGCACCACGTTTTATATTTACAGGCAGTGTTAGACTATTTAATATTTAGCAGACATCTTTAACATTTGTAATAACTTCTGATTGTCTCTCTAGAACATATCCTCCCCTGAGGCCTCTCCTGTTTACCGGCCCGAGTCCATCTCTCCTGAGGTACGCTCCCATCTCTCTGCAGCTAACTCCTAGCTGCCGAGGCTAACGGCTAAATGCTACTTCCAGCTGCTTGTTTCTCAGCTGTGTCTAATCACTGTGTCCTCTCTCTCTGCTACACCTCTCTGTTCTCCACCTGCAGCCGTGTCTCCAGACAGACTTTGACCTCGCTCGGCCTCAGTTCCCGGACCTGTCCCTCCCCTCCAGCCTGGAGAGCCCTGTGGCTGTGACCTCCGATGACTTTTCCCTTCCTGGAGGCCCTTCAGATTCCCAGGGCCAATCATCTGTAGGGGCCTCTTCCCTGAATCCTGCGTCCTGTCCCTCAGACCTTACCTCACAACAAAACAGGGAGCAGGCCTTCAGGACAGAGTTCAACCTCATATACACCTGCTCGCCCCTCAACGCAAACCTGGGGAACCCCGTGGCCCCCGAGCGTCACCTCTCCCAGTCAGAGGGAGGCTTTTCCCCGGCAGAGTCCTTCCACAGCTCTATCAGCGGCCAGGGGCTGCTGGGAGACGCGGGCCCCGGCTCCATGTCCCCCTACGGCGAGTCTCACTACGGGGGGGGCTACCCGGACAGTGGAACGCCTCCTCACACCAGCAACCCACCACAAAAGAAGAAGGCAAGTTCTCAACACGTTAATAAGAATGTGACAAATGTTTTTCAGTCAGGTAGCTTCTCAGCGTTCCATCTGTTCTTCTGCAGCACGAATGACTTTGAGTGTGCAAACTGAAGAGCCAATCATGATGTGCTTCCTGCTCTGTGTTTGCTCGTTGACTCTGTCTTATATATATATATATATCGATTGGTCCTCATGTCAGGTGGTCAAATCCAAAAAGCAACAGGCAATACAAATATTTAACCATTTTATGTTTATATCTGAAATGATTTCAACTCTGTAGCTTCGACCCTACCCCCCCTCCTCTCCCTCCCCCTCCTCTCCCTCAGTTCCCTTCCTCCCCCACGCTGCTCCTTGACACTTTTTGCCAAGTCTCTCTTCCACTTTTCTTCCAAGGCAGAGGGCCAACCAGCATACCATTAGTCTGCTGACAGGGAAGCCAGATTACCAGGCTATAGCTGTAAGAAGTGAATACAAGCCAGTACAAAATATGGTGAATATTCTCCCTCCCACTACATCTTTAGAAGTGTGCATGTAAATATTGTTTCTTTGCATCTGCATACAGCACCCTCCCCATGCCCCTCCCTCTCTCAAATCTACATCGAATTATGAAAATATTTGTAGCAGCAGTCATTATGCCATTTCAGTCAAGTCCATTGAAGTGTTAAGGTTCATCCACCGCCTTGAACACGAGAGGCTGAAGGTTCATGAGTTGTCGTCATGGTGATGAGATGTCTGCTCCATCTCATCCATGGCTCTATCCAAACCGATCAATGCTCCATCCACGTCTGACACAAACAACTACTCTTACACTGTGGTTCACAGCAAAAACACATGCAATGGATGTTTTAGCTGTCACACGATTGATCAGTCTTCACTCAAATGTAACATTACACTGAGCGGAAATCTTTATGCAGCTGGACACACACACACACACACACACACACACACACACACACACAGTACTGTAACTGAGGACACAAACCAATGGTTGACTGCATGTGGCCTAGAACTCATCATCGTCAAAGTCTACAATATTTCAATTCTGAATAGCCATGCAGTTACAATTGATTTGCATATATGTTCACCAGCCAAAATAATGAATCTACATTTTTCAACTTTACTTTTATGTATATAATCAAATGCTCTGCGACATTTAGACCAGTCAAATAAGTGAAAATAAGGTCAGATGTATAGTTGCATTTTAGAAAATGTTGCCCACTATGCATTAAAAGCTTAAAATGACTTTAGCCAGAGTTGGGTCTTCCAGACAGCAGACAAATACATTTGAAGTCTTCAAATAAAAACTATAGTCATTACAATTTGAATACCAATTCCAGCCCTAACTGCTTCTATCAGCTTCTATCAGCTATAATAACCTAGTTCATCCCACAGTAAATGCTGAGATTAAACTATGTGGCCACATGGCAGATCATTGGATCAGACTTGTGGAAAACAATCCAATAGATTTATTATTTCAACTATATTTGGGTAAAGTAAAGTAAGCGCACTTCAAATGTTTCTAAAAGCCAGGAAATCTAGTTACCAGGCACATCTGGTCAACATTAAAACAGACCATGTGTCAGTCAACTGTGAAGAAAATGAATAATGGGCAGTATGGATTCTTCCTCACCATTTGCCCTTTTTTTTCCTCTTCAAAATAAGTGTGATTAACTTGTTAATTAATTACAACTCAAATTGTAACTACCTATTCTATGTTGTATGGTACTGTAACAGGCAAGTCATTGGAGATATTTGTACATCAAAACGATAGGTTTGGTTTGATTGGCATGGGCGGACATATGCACACTAAATTGATATCTGTGTCAAAGCTGGTCAAAAAGCCCTGCCAGGATCCCTGCAGTAGTGTGTCCACTGAAGACCTCAGTGAGAGGTGGTGCTCGGTGGTTTCAGACCCTGACCTCGCACTCTGCAGTCTGTGTGTAATATTATACACAGATTCAGAAAGATCCATCCATGTCGATATGTGAGGCGATCATCGCATCCCCCTGCCTCTTCATACCCCCCCTCTATTCCAACTTTGTCATGATGACATTAAGCTGGGATGACTGCTCTCATTGTTAACAGTGTAGGTGTGTGTATACGTTGTGTGTTTGTGCTCAAACTTTCTGTGGACATTGAAATGAGTGTGTGTGTAGTTGTTGCATCATGGCGTGGTGCCTGCTGTTGCGTCAAAGCTGTATGTTACTAACATTCAGAATACACACAGCGACCTGCAGGTGTGTGTGGGACAGAAACAGAGATGCATACAGTGTCATTTCCATGGTGATCCCGCTGTGTTTTCTTTTTCTCATTGAATAGTTGAACAGCAGGTGAGTGCTCTGGTGTGGTGCATGCAGTGTGCCCATCATCAGTTTCATCGGGTGTTTCAGCATCAGTGTGTGTGACTGCAGCTGTGTGTGAAACCTGCACAACACACCCATTCATCAACCCCCCCCTCTGCTGCACCAGGTGTCTCTGCTGGAGTACCGTAAGAGGAAGCAGGGCAGCGGCCGCGACTCGGAGCCCGCCGGCAGCAGCTCGTCTCTGGGTGGGACCCCAACCCGCCCCGGCCTCCACTACAGCCAGGACCCCCCTCATCCCCATCACCAGCACCTGCAGCCCTCCCCACACAGCTCCTTCTCAGCCCACTCCTCTGCCCCGCAGATGGAGGAACTCAGTCCTTCAGACCAGCAGGGCTCGTCAGGCCCCCCCCGACACCGGGACAGCAACAACCAGTGGTGAGGATTATATATAAATGATATACACATATATTATAATGTTTTCATTTAGCAGTTCTTTATTTGATTTGCTCACCAAGCATCAAATTGAGTTTCCAGTTCAGCCTGAAGCTACTCATGACTTAACTTTCTGAATGTCATACTAAAGGAAACAGTTTGTTACTGTGTGGCCACATGGCTGATGCACACATTGGGTTAGGGGGTTACCTCAGCCCCTCATTGCCCAGGACATCTAATGTAAACCAGCACAGCATGGCAACATCAAAACACTTTGGATTATACTTTTACCATTCGCTTAGTTTTCTCTATGGAAATAAGTTTGAATAACTCAGGTGTTAATTACTAACTCTGGACAATGATCTGTGTTTGTAGTGTGTACGATGGGGGTCAGGGTTTGGTCCTGATCAGAGCTGGCAGCTAATCTTTGGATTTGTGTTTATTTCCAGGATGGTGCCCACTGATGTAGAGCGTCTGAGGGAGGGTCAGGGCGTTCTGGAGCGAGTGCTGCGCAGCATTAAGATGGAGCGCGGCTACAAGAGGAGTGAAGGCTCCTCAGAAAAGGAATCTGGTATGATTAGAAACTCGCCTGCAGACAAGCTGCCATCACAAAGCCACAACTATGATGTACCAACAATAAAAACAAATACAAAAAAGGTGTTGAGTTGATTCTCCTTTCTGTGTTTTCAGATGCAGATCGATATGAGGTGGGGGCAGTGTCTCCCATGACGAGCCCCCACAGAAACAGCCCTTCTGTGTACTCTCAGCAGGTACGAACATTCAATCAGTGGGGCAAGCATCCACACATAAGATTATAATAGAAGCACTTATTTGTATTCAAAACACACTTCATACAATGTTATTATCAAAGAGACTAGTGGTCAATGCTGCAATTAAATGTAAATATGGAATTAATAAGCATTTTCTGACCTATATATTTATATAAACTCATATGTTTATTGTTTTATTATTATTTATTTATTGTACACAGCTTGTGTTTTGTTCAGTTAGTAGACACACCGTTACCTGCAGGTACGGTCTTGATTTGTCCAATAGCATTCATATATTAAGTAACAATGGGACTATTTCTCATCATTTCCTCGTTTACCAGCATTAAGTGTGTGTGTGTGTGTGTGTGTGTGTGTGTGTGTGTGTGTGTGTGTGTAGTCCTCAGAAAGCCTGCGGCAGACGGGCAGCCCCTCCTTCCTCCAGCAGACCTCCAACTTTCCATTCCGGGGTTCCTACAGTCCCTCATCAGGCCAGAGCTTCTACCCCCGCCTCTCCTCCTCTCACCCTCCAGCGTCCCAGGACCACCCTCCCTCCTCCAGTCACACCCCCACCTCCTCCTCAGACTGTAGGCTTCCAGCTCTAAACCAGCAGAGCGGCAGCAGCAGCGTGGACGGAGGCTACGGCAGCGGTCACTTAAAAGCGAGCCTTTTGAACAGCAGCTGCCCGGCAGGGACCCCCACCCCGGGCCCCTGGGCCCACGGGCAGACTATAGACTCGGGCGCCCAGGCCTCCAGGGAGGGGCAGCAGCAGCTGTCTCACACCCTAAAGGCGGGCAGCCCAGGCCAGGCGGGGCAGGCCAGCTCCAGGCTGCTGTCGGCCCCCGGACCCTCACACTACCCACAGCGGGGGCAGAGCCTCAGTCAGTTCCAGCACTCTCCCCTTCAGGGGCCCGGAGTTAGGACACAGTCAGGAAGCTTTTAGGACCTTGTTCAAGTGTGTGTGTGTATGTGTGAGTGTGTGTGTGCGTGTGAGTGAGTATGAAGCTGAAGCTGCGTACCCCCCCAACCCCTGGAGCTGCAGTGAGGTTGGGGCTCTCTGAGTTTGGGGGGGGGGTGAAATGTACAGACCTAAGAGGAGCAAGGACTTCTTTACGAATTCCTCCTTTTATTATTTTCAGTCTTTTCTTTCTTTATTTTCAGAAGAAAACTAATGACCACATTCTGCACAAAGCTAATCACTGACTTTGGACTTCATTGGGAATCGCTGGGAAAGCGATTTAAGACAACACATTCTGAAAAACAACAGAAATCACATGTAACTTGAAATTGTCCCCAGTGCTCCTCATGTGCCGGACTGTGCAAACAGGCTCTCCAATGTCGGGAAGTTCAAACCTCCACACAAATGTCTGTACATAAAGTCGTACCTGTCGCCATATGATAAATGCTCAGATACATAACTGAAAGCAAGAGTTGTTTTATTTTTTTCGTTATTTTTTTTGATTTGGCGAGTGGCCGAGTCTGTGCTGCAGTAAAGATGTTTAATTTGGAAGGGGGGGGGGACATGATGCAAACAGAGAGGACATGTTATTCATCCGTTCTACAGATGCATTAGAGAGGGAGAGGAGGCGACTCCCTGCATGGGATCATTCCATATGATTGTTCTCTCAGCCTTTTCTCTCGAGGTTCTCCGTTGGTTCCAATGTTTTGTTTTGGTTCTCTTCTGTCCTCTCATCCCCACGGGACTGTTTGAGTTGAGGACTGCCGTAGACCTCTGACATTGTACTTGAGACATACCGGTCTTATGATTCATGGTGCTGCATTCTTGTTTTTTCCAATAAATTTGAAATCCAGTTATGTTCCCCACATATGGCTGCATTCATCCTCTCATTGTATCGGTTAAATCTCATTTATTTTTCTCCAAGTTCCTATCTATCATACATAGTGTTGGGATGCAGGAAGACATTAGAATAATCTAACTTAATTTCTATATAAAATGTTGGGTTGTTTTTATCCTGCAGATTTCTTTCAATTTATAATATATATATACATGTTTTCTGACCAATCCTTGCATTCCGTGGGACACCAGTGAAGTGATATCTGAGGGGATTGTTAAGGTAAAAAGCTGCTATGTTCTCCTGTGAGAGCTGCTTCCCTCCCATAGAATGCTGTATTCTTCTTTTTCACTGTTGTCCTCACAAACTGACTCGTAACAAAGAGGTGTTCCTCCTGGCGCCGTAGTGGGACCTCAGACTCTCCTCCCTCTGACACTTTTATTTTGGACAAGAAGGTAAAAACTGTGTTTGGAAGACTTCAAGGACCGAGACTCCCCCTCCCCCCTCCTTCACCACCACTACTACACCCACAGCCCACTGACACAGAAGGGTACTCATGTTTCATGAATGTTTGACGGATTGAAAAAATAAAGTTTTGACCCAAAATTAACCAGCACCTTAAAAGACACAACAGGACAATATGTATGACTATGTGTACTTGTATAGAAAGAAATGTGGTATAGACTTGTATGGAGAAAATATAGTACACTGAATATATCGCATGATATTTCTTTTTAGGGTCCGAGTGACCGGCTGTCATACGGTTGGAAGCTGATTATCAGGTCTGATCAGACAGCAGACTCAACATTCTCTTTGTTTGTAAAGACCATCTGTTGCTTGGTTTTATTTTTACACAGATCATAGTAACTATTCAATTGTTCCCCTCCAAAAGGTTTAAGAAGCAAGAGATGTAATGCATTTTGATAATAAAATAATCATGATGGTAATGTATTTTGAAAACTACCATTGTGATGTGTCATTTTAGGGACTCACTTGTATGTTTTGCACGTCACCCCAGTCCAAGTAGGGAGGAAATGCTACTTATAATTAGTTTTTTTAAATTCATATACATATAGATATCTTACCCAAGTGCATTTTATTTTCCTAGTTTGGGACTACATTGAATACAGTCAGTGAGGATGGATACATGTCCCTAATGCTCTAATTATTAGCACACTGCAAAGCCTGCTTTCAGCCAGCAGGGGTCTCAGTGATGGCCATCAGATATTTTTTTTGCAAATGAATCGAGATCATTATGAACAATACAAAGACTAAAGTCTGCATCCTTCAGATATCCATTTAAATGCTAGGGGAGAAACTGATTTGGGGGGGCGCTCTCAGTTTGAAGGGAGGAGGAGCTGAGGATGGGGAGGAAGATCTCCGGTACACAGCTTCTGTAGAAGTAAATGGTCCTTGTGGCATTAGATCATCTACATCTGGAGAAAAACACAAGAAGATGTTACATATTGAAATAACATGCGTCAACCACCTGAGTTCAGAGGAGTGAAGTTTGAGAATGTGTGCCGAGTTGTTTGCTGTCTGCAGGTGGAGGTTGGGGACTTTAATATACTGTTGAGCTACCCAGAATCTGCAGGTGGGTGCTGAAAGCTGCTGGCAGAGGGTGGAGGTTCTGAGGAGTTATCTCAGACAGGTGGAGGGTGGAGCGGGTCCTGGCAGGTGATGTTGGTTGCTCTTGAGAGGCTGGATTAAAGAGTTAGTCAACAGAGGAGCACTGATAAAAAGAAAAAGATGTAATCTGTTGTGTGGCGTTTTAAGACTGCTAAACTAAAAGTATACCTAAGCAAAAACTAGACTTCCAAAACTTAAACCTAAAACAAACAAAAAATCAGTATTATCTACAGATTTGATCTTATTTGAGCATTTGGGGCTTTGGTTCTCCCAAAAAATCTGCTTCATAAAGTGAAGGATGGACACAACCAGTGTGAAACGTCCTCATGCAAGAACCCTGGAACATCAGCAGCAGGTTTGGAAGGACGAGTCCCGGAGGCAGAGCGTTGGCGCTTTCGGATTAAATGCTGGAGAATATCAGCAACACACAAGAGGATGTCAGGCTACAGTAAAGTTCTTACTTAACAATATACTTTATAATCCCAAAAGATTAATCTACATCAGATGCTCTGTTGAGGATTACTCTGTCAGAATCAGAGACTGGTTCTCAAGGGTAATGCTTGTCATTTCAAGTTTTATAGTTTAAAACTAAATGTTGTAGTTTAAGAAATCTGGTTAGATTAGGTTAAGTATACTTTATATCAGTAATGGAGTGAAGCCTGCAGACTTGTTCAGGCAGTCATCTCACATGACATGCCTCACCCCCTCACCACCAACCAAACACATTCTCCCAAGGCTAACCCGGCCCTTTATTCAAGCAGTTTGTAACGCCGCCGCCTGATAACTTCGTTAAAAATAACTGTTGTAAAATAAACCTATTTATGGTAATTAGGTTTACAAATAACAGCTATAATATATAAATATACCTTTACGGTAACCTATTTCTTTTCTGATATGTTGTTAAACAGAGAGGGGCTCCTCCGAGCAGAAATGTTGGGTTACGTATTGTAATCAGGCATAT
>CALSBZ010000438.1:630385-640780 GCA_943591055.1 Gobionotothen gibberifrons
ACACACACACACACACACACACACACACACACACACACACACACACAATAATATCTTCTATCACATATACTGACCACTTAGTTGAGCAACCACATACTTTCAATACATGTTTTACTTTTGTAACTCTCATTGTTTGTGACAAATAGAACTCCTTGTGTACTTGTACAGCCAGTCAGTCATATGTTGGTATTTTAAGTGGGGTGCTGCTCTGAGGTTTTGAGTGATATTACCTAGGTCTTCTTGAGCCATACACTGTCTTGAGATCTTTTCCATTGTATCCTTGTCTTGTGATTTTTGACTGAAAGGGCAAAAGGCTAGACCTACTTTGGTTGAACTATGTATTTGCGTCCCTGCTTTTGACAAATAGGTGTGCGATTGACATGCCAGATTGAATGAAAATGTAAAATATTGGTCATGTTGGGTAGGCGTGTTGTTACGTGTTGGTACGTGGCTTGAGGGGCCCTGAGCTCTCAGTGCCCGGGGGCCCCTGGAGGTACTAATCCGGTCTTGCTCACAAGATGTTTCCTCTTCCAACAGCCTCAGTCTCAAGGGTACTCCACTGCAGGTCGGTTTATAAACTGCCGGGATTTGGCCTCCAGGTGAAGGGTTTTGCCTGAAGAGTGGAGCAGGAGCAGGGTGGAGGGAGGGGGGAGGACGACGTTCTATTCAATCTCAGTGAAACCGCTGGACTCCAAATCGTCGATCTCTGGTGTCCCTGATTTCAATCTGCAGGAGGAACAGAGAGAGGAGAGAGAGATAGATAGAGAGAGAAGAGAGACAGTGTCAGGACGGCTGCTGCAGCACTGAGGCTGGGCAAAAGAAAGGGACGTGTTAGGGAAGGGGGGGGGGGGATCAGGAGGAGAGCAGAGGGGGCCACAGGACGGAGGAGACAGGACTCATTCAACTGAGCTGTGTCTTATCAATTATATAGAGCTGGCTTTACATTTAAAAACATTGGAAAAACTGCATAGAGTATTGCAGGAATTAGTCCTGAAATGAGTCAGCACTTTACCACTTCTGGTTTCCTGGTTTTTGGAACGTGTTTCTGGTTGGAAGCCTGTGGTTAACGCTAGCTGTAGAGATTTTAGTGTTTTGTTGTACGTCTCTACGACATACATTATGTCATTAATACAACACTGATGTGAAGCCATTTATGTCATAAAAACAAGTGTCTAAATGAGACGACTAAACGTCATCACGCTCAACATTAGCCGCCTTTAGCTTAGCGGTGGTGACGTGCAGCCATGTCCATCTGATGTAGTTTCTTTATAGTCTTACGTTAGCTTTTAATTCAGGCGGTTGCAATTGCGCAAAATTCTTCAAAAAAACATAAAGTAGTGTGATGTGTGGATTATCCTGCCGAACAAGGCAGCATAAACATGTTTTGGCCAAAATCCGATGGAAAATTCCCTTTTCCTTTGTTAAGGAAGCTCTTGCGATGCTAATAGCCGGCATCACTGCACAACTCCATTAAGGTCAAGGAGTTTAAGTATGAGCAGCTGTTGATATTATGGCCATACAGATGAATGGTGATATAAAAAGATGATCCATGCTTTTTTTGACAGGGTTCTGCTTTGGCTTCCTATGTCTGGCTCTGGAAACACTAAAAGACAGCCGCCATGTCATCACACCATCATCATTTATAGTTTATCATTGTGGATAGTTTTCTCAGCTCATCAGAGAGGGCTCTGACATGAGTCAGTGCACGGTGAAAAGCATAAAGAGATACATTAAAGGAGGGGTAGGTAAGTTTGAGATACCGGCTCGAGATACACTTTTTGTTATATTCCATGGAATGCTATTAATATCCTGATAGCAATGAATATTCTAAGTGCTTTGAAAAAAAATCCATACAAAAATTTCATCTGTGGAAGCCGTAATACTGTAAAAACTACGTTGGCCGACCTGTCTGTCAGCCTTCCATCTCGTGCACGCACACTCGTGCAGTCATTGCGCGTGCCGTCATTGGGCGTGTTTCCCGTCTCCGGGCAGTTTCACCATGGCAGAGTTTGCTTCAACATCGTCTACCGGTCGCAAAAGAAAAACTGTAATGGAGCAAATTATGAAGAAAAAGAAAGTGGAAACTAGGAGAAGTCAAACCAGAGTCAATATCGGAGTTGCTTTTCAACGATGGCGACTACTTATGGAGCACACCGAGCTGAAATCTGATGCCATGCTCGCTCTTTTTCTCTTGGACTGTTGTGAGATTATACACTACTGGGGATGAAGCCTTTGTACTGTCCATGTGGATCTGGGTACCGGTCGCGTATCTTCCAGACACAGCAACTGGGAATAATCACTCTGTTAACCTGTCCCAGGGCTCCATATTGCCACACAACAAATTGTCTGTATGCAGCATAGCTGAACTGTATGTTGCTCTCCCCTGTGTGTCTCAATGTGTCACCGATAATAACAGAAACAAACGCTAGGTAGCATAGCATTTATATTTACTCATTTAGCAGACGCTGTCTAGCGTAGCTAGGTAATTAGGTACTGTATTTTGTTCGTCGACAAACAGGTTAGATGAATACGCTAAATATTTCATTCAAAACCAACTTGGGCTGTGTAGTATTGCTAACTTTTTTTTTGCCTGATATGTAACGTTACCGCAGCCTGCTCTCGCCAGCTAGACGTAACATTTGTAATACATTTTCACAAAACAAACATGCTAGCTTCAAAAATATAAGCACTGACAATACATTTGTTATACATTTGTTTTACATTCATTATCATGATCTTAGGTGTTGTTTTCTTACATCTGATTGTTGCTCAAGTCTTCACTGAGGTCATGTACGTGTTCATGTGTGTTGGAGGAGGTGTTCTGTATGAAGTCTGAAGGAAGGGGCGGATTCTTTTCGGTTGTGTACTTTGGAATTTTTGTGCACTCGAGCCGTTTTCTCAAACTTACCTACCCCTCCTTTAATGCAATGAGCTTGAACGGTCACACCTTTACAATACATGTTCCCTCAGATTTTCCTTTTCCCTTCCAACAACTCCATTAGGCCTACTGCAGTTAAACATGTGATGAGGACTGTGACGACCCCTGCTTTGAGGCCTCCTGTGGGGTGTTGGCCCTTTAATGATCTTCCTCTGCTTGTGCCCACACTGATTGAGGACACCTGACAGCTCGCACTGGAGGATTAAAAGGCCTGAGCCAGAGCCTCGAGGTCTCTCCCCGCCAGAGGACCGGACCTCGGAGAGCAGCGGCGCTTATTCTTTGTTGCCTTGCCTTATGTTTGTTTTTTGGCCACATTACGTTTTGCCAAATAAATACCTTTTTATATATATATTCTTGTCCTTCCCACGCTTTTTGTTATGGCCAAGAGCCAGGCCATGACAGATGGGGGCTCGTCCACTTCTTTTATCTGTGATACAGCAACGGATAGGTAAGATTTGTGTTGGGAATTGGTGCGCGTTTCCTCACAAAATGTAATATTCATTACCGGCAGAACTGTGTGCACACTGCACAGCACTGCAGCCTGTCTGTGAGCGAGAGAGAGATGCAGGCAGCGTGTCTGTGAGGCCCCGCCCCGGCACGCAGATGAGAGAGAGAGATCTCTTTTAAAATATATTGAAAGTTAGAGACGGAGATGGTTAGATAACATGTGCAAGATAACGTTTATGTAGCATTTCTTTATTGTCGAAATGATGACATTTCATAATGGGATCAAAGTGAATGGCCTGCTGCTGCTGAATGCATGGGGCAAGGGACTGGAACAAGTTTTAAAAGTTATTACATCGTTTTAATAAATAATAATGATAATTCATTCTATTTAGGGGCGCCTTTCAAAGCACCCAGGGACACCTTACAATTCATAACATATTCCAAGGAAAGCTTTTAAGGCAGTACAAAGAATGCAGTCCGGGTGATGTTTTTTATGTGGGGTGCAGATGAGAGGGAGCTGTCCAGAATGACACCAAGATGTTGTGTTTGAGTTCTTGATAAGCCATTAAAACAGTAAAATAAGTGTCTCCTGTTCACCAAAACATACCCATCTGTTATGGAAAAAGAAAGTATTCGAAAAGTAATCTGAATACGTTACTTTTTTAAGACACGTAACTGTAACTGTATTCTGATGACTTTCAGAGCATGTATTCAGTATTCAGTAACTGATTACATTTACCTCCCCCGGTCAACAACTTCAAAATTCTGGGCTATATAAAAATCGCTGGCCCGCGATAGTGTCTATTGGATACATTTTGGCCCTTGGACAAATGTAGTTGGTGATCCCTGCTCTATAGTGTTGACGTTAAGTGAGACAGGAGTGTTTGCTGCAAAGGAAGAGGGGGTTTTGGTAAAACCTCTTTTTCAGGCTAGTACACTTTCTTTTGAGCAGCAGAAGGAAATGTTGTTGTTGCAGCAGGAACATGAAAAAATAAAGTGGGAACATGCCAGAGTGAAGTATGAACATGACCGGGAACATGACAGAGTGAAGTATGCGTTGGGAATTGAGAAGGAAATTACAGTGGAGCGCATACGACAGGAATCTGAGAAAGCCAAGATAGAGATGGAGGGACAGCGTCTGTCTGTTCTCGGAGATGGCGCGTTGTCCGGTGAGGGGGCCAGGTCTCATCGTTTTGACATCAATAACCTGCGCTTGCTGCCGCACTTTAATGAAAGTGATCCTGACACGTTTTTGTTGTTGTTTGAACGTGTAGCTAGGGCTAGAGATTGGCATGATGCAGACTGCGCACTGATGCTTCAGTGTGTTCTCACAGGGAAAGCACAGTCTGCATATTCCTCCCTATGTCTTGAGGATAGCTCTAACTATAGCAAGATAACATCGGCGGTACTTAGGGCATATGAACTGGTGCCAGAGGCCTATCGACAGCGTTTTAGGTTCTTTGAGCAGAAACAAGGTCAAACCTATGTGGAGATGGCGAGGGATTTGTCGGTTCATTTTAAACGTTGGTTAACTGCTCTCGAAATCGCTTCTTTTGACGATTTGTGTGAACTCGTGATTCTGGAACAGTTCAAAAATATTCTTCCTGACAGGATTGCTACTCACATAACAGAACACAGGGTAACTTCCGCCGCTCGAGCTGCGGTTTTGACTCCTATATTGTTGACTTTGTTTTGCCGTTGTCGGATGAAAGTGACACAGTTCTGAGTTGGGGGATGGGATTGAAAGTTCTTCCTATTCCTGTTCATAAGCTGTATATTGACTGTGACCTTGTTAAAGGTGAAATAGCTGTTGGTGTACGTCCAGCTTTGCCAATCGAGGGGATACATTTTATTCTGGGCAACGGTTTGGCAGGTAGCAGAGTCTGGACTGATGTTCTCCCTGCACTTTCAGTGACTGGTGGTCTGATTGAGTCTGGGTTTTGGGAGAGCTCTGCAGTGGTGCCGGAGGTCACGTCCTCCTGCGTGATCACGCGTGCTATGGCCAAAACTATGTTGCGTAGAAACCAGAAGGCCAAGCATTGCTCCACTGGTCAAAGTGGTCGTGGTGGTGGCGGCGGCTTTGATGGTGGTCGTGGCGGCAGTGGCAGCAGGGGTCGAGGACGTGGCAAGGAAATGTTCTGTTATCGGTGTGGAGATCAAGGACATATGGCTAGGGATTGTGACCAAACGGAGGATGTGTGCTACAACTGCAACAAACCAGGCCACATGGCTCGTGACTGTGGGCGTGCCAACGACCGGAGGTGCTACTCCTGCGGTGTGCTTGGTCACATCCAGAGACGTTGTGATAAGGTGGTCTTTGTTTCTCCAGGCTTACAGTCTCGATGTAAAGCACATTAGGGGATCGGACAATGTTATTGCGGACGTGCTGTCGCGTGCTCCTTGGCACTAAGGAGGCGTTAGGTTGACCCTGATGTTATATTACCTGTCATGCCGTTTTGATCAATCTTTCTCCCTCTGCCCATCTTTTTAAAGTGTGCTTCCCAGATATCTGTGTTGCTAAAGATGGGTCTGGTTGCTGATGGCGGTAATAAGGTGGTATATTACAATTCGGGTCCGCTAAGAGAGGGTGCATATATTTGTTGTGTTCTGTGACTTTTTGTTTTTGTTTGGGATAGGGTTCGTTTGTTATGCCGGTGGTCCTGGGGACACCGACTTTAAGGGGGGGGGGGTGTGACGATCCCTGCTTTGAGGCCTCCTGTGGGGTGTTGGCCCTTTAATGATCTTCCTCTGCTTGTGCCCACACTGATTGAGGACACCTGACAGCTCGCACTGGAGGATTAAAAGGCCTGAGCCAGAGCCTCGAGGTCTCTCCCCACCAGAGGACCGGACCTCGGAGAGCAGCGGCGCTTATTCTTTGTTGCCTTGCCTTATGTTTGTTTTTTGGCCACATTACGTTTTGCCAAATAAATACCTTTTTATATATATATTCTTGTCCTTCCCACGCTTTTTGTTATGGCCAAGAGCCAGGCCATGACAGGACACATGCCTTTATGTTTGAAGCATACAACGGCATGTCCTTACATGAATGATGGTTCTTCATTGCCTCTTCTCCTCCCTCTTTCTAAATGAAGTTCAGTATTGTACGTTGCATGTATTTACTTTTTTTTTTTTTTAATGAAATGTACTTTTAGGGTGACTTGCAACATCTGCCCAGGGACTACAGATGAAAGATAGCCTCTTGGCTAACTCTGGCACATTTACAGACATTTTTATTAGTGTGCACTGTCCCTGTTAAAAGAATAAAGTTAACCCGAATGTAATTCCATCAGTGGCATAAATCACAAATAACTACATATTACAATGAGTGGAATCCAACACACAGAAGGGCAAAGGGGTTCACAGTGCACTGTCCTTTAAAACAGACAGAGGACACCACCAGTGCCTCACAAAGAGGACTGATCTGCGAGCATGCCGGGAGACATGCTGTCCACACGTTACACACACTAATGTTGCTCTTACTCCGTCCATTCGTAGAGAGTAGCCGGGTCAATATCACCATACGGTGCATTTGAGACTTCCCCATTTCCAAAAAAAATCTGAGATTTTCCATTAAACTTCATATTCATTGTATCAAATATACGTTATGCTGTTAGAAATGGATGTTGGCAAAAAAGTAATTGTAATATGATGGAAACCCCCACATACTTTATTTATTAAGCAATGGATATCATCCTTCCATGACCTACTAATATCAGAGCTGTCAATCGCTTCTGCTAATATGGCTAAGGGGGAAACATTAGAGGCTATTCAAAGAGCTGCTGATCGGGTAATATCATTCATGTAAATGATGATTGTACACACCTTGGTGCAATTGTAGATTATTAGGAGTTAATCTCAATTCAGCTTAAACAGATTAAATGTTATGTGTATATAAGTCCCTTTAGTGAGGGCAAAAAACAAAAAACAAACAATAAAAAGTTGGTCACAAAAATAAGTGGATGTTGGTCAAGCTCCCACACTTTTTATAAATGAACTGCAAGTACATGCAAACAGCTAAATGTATCCACCCTGTAATGGACAAAATTCTAAGAATAAATACATTGTAATTACATAGTGATTATAAAATGTACATTTTCAGAAAGCTATAATCCCTTTCTCAACAATATATTTCAGTTAATGGAAAAAGTAAAGGGACTATAGCTTTCTGAAAATGTACATTTTATATTATTTATGGAAGGCTTGCTGACATGGTCAACACAGTCTCACTCCCTGATAGTCCAATAGCGACGTTTGGTCAGGGTCCTTTGGCGTGCAGTTGTGACGCGCCGAGTCTCCTTCAGCATCGTAAACGGACGCAAAGAGCTTTCAACTGATTGCAATGTATTCCCATCGGCGGCGGTATTTTACGCTCAGGGAAGCACCGCATCGGCGGCGGCAGTTAAAGGCAATGTGAGCATCCATTCCCATTGGATAACGGAGGATTTTACACCCGGAAGTAAGTATTCCCCTTACTGTCGATTAATTTGACAGTGATATCTGCACTACTCATCAACTCAAAAACACCAGATTATCCTTGTTAATTACACAACATTGATTGGTTTAAATTGTGTACAATGCTTTTGTATTTTCAACCCCCCACCCCACCCCCCCTTAGGTCACAGCCCCCCCCACCCCTTAGGTCACAGGCTCCTCCAACAGTGCAACACAATAAAACAGATACACAGAAAAAATAGTGCAAGTAAATACAAAAAGAAAAATAGTAAAAAGTATGTAAGCAGTAAGCAGGTGTTTAAGCCCCTGTCACACTGTCCCGAAATTGACACCCGATGGACACACGAATATGGATTTGTGAATTTCGCACGAAGATGGCCCCGAACCACACACAAAGGCAACATTTACATTACATTTAAGACATACAACTGCAACAAAAGTTACAAAAACAATGATGTTAAAGTACTATGATACTGTACTGATATTTTCAGACTTTGTTCTTTACTTTATCCGTCTTTACATGTAGAAGATATTACGTTTTCTCCGTAGTGTTGTTTTCATAGCAACAACAACATCCTGTCAACTCGCCTTCAAAATAATATATTATATCCTTTTCAGTTTCACAGCACACAAATTGGGTTATTTACATAATATGTTTACATGATTTTGTTGTGCAATAAAACAACCCGATGGACACACGATAAAGGAAATGTTCAAATTCGGCTCGTAGCAACATCGGGCCATTCGTGAGGGCATCTTAAGCCATCGTATGACCGCTGGTGGAGTTTCTCAGGCTCCGGCAGCAACTTCGTGAGCGGTGGCAAAATCTTTGGCATGCCAACAAATTGCCGAAGGACCTTGCAAAGGTTCATTTTCGTTTTGAATTTGTGTGTCAATGTTGCCCTTCGTAAGGGCATCGTGAGGGCATCTTGTTCTCATCGGTGCCATCGGGCATTCGCCCCGATCAGAGTGAACTGTGAGGGCAAATGCCCGATGGCACCGATGATAACAAGATGCCCTCACGATTTGACAAGATGCCCTCTCGAGTGCCTTACGAAGTTGCCGCTCACGAAGTTGCTGCCGGAGCCTGAGAAACTCCACCGGCGGTCATACGATGGCTTAAGATGCCCTCACGAATGGCCCGATGCTGTTACGATCAGAGCCGAATTTGAACATTTCCTTTATCGTGTGTCCATCGGGTGTCAATTTCGGGACAGTGTGACAGGGGCATTAATAGTCTTATGGCCTGTGGGATGAAACTGTCCCTGAGTCTGGTGGTTTTAGTCCGGATGCTGCGGTACCGCCTGCCAGACAGCAGGTGATTGTCAAGTGCAACCAATCAAGCGAGATATTTGGTAGTGGGTGCTTGAGAAGACTAAATATTTATCTGCAGATCCCTATAAAGCATATTCATTACTCGTTATTCTCTAATCGTTCATTAAAGACTGTATATAATTGCTATTTTGCACATCCCTTTCAAGATTTTCTAAGGTTTATTGACATATCATATACACAACTACGGTGTAGTTATGCAATGAATGAAAAACTTGGGTCACAGGTTCCTCAACAGTGCATTACAATACATCTATCAATATATGTGTATACTTCCACCATTAAACTGTCGTATTCTGCACATGTATTATTCTATCTACATACATCTTATAAGAGTAAATATGTATAATATCGGTTAAAATAAGTGCTTCAACATAGTTAACATTCCAGGAAAGTTGATTGTCAAGTTCCAAAACAAACCATGCAATATATTAGACTTTAAGTACTTTGTCAGGCTTAATATTTATCTGTAGATACCCCCAAAGCTTTTTTCTTATTTAAAAGAAGACCTTAACCTAAAGTATTCTTTAACGTTTAAATAAAGCCTTATTAGTTTGTCTGTTTTGCACATCCTCCTATTAATATCTTTTTTTTATATCAGGCACTACACTGTTTTATTGTCGAGATCACTTACAGTATCTTCTTCAAATCAAATAAAATCAAGTTTTATTTATATAGCACATTTATAAACGATTTTTGGTCGAGCCAAAGTGCTGTACATATAATAAAAATAGCCTACAGTAGAGACACTTTACAGCAAATACAACAGCACAGATTATTCAGAATATCAGTATGAGAAAAACGACACCCTCGATCCTTCTTGATATTTTCTATTCTATATTTATATCATTGACCTTCTAATTTCCCACTATTTTGTATGTACTCTTAATATTTAAATGTTTTCATCAACTATAACACGTTCAAAAGTGCTTTACAAAAATGAAAGACATTAAGAAAAAGGCATTTTAAAACAGTCATTAAAAAGCAACACAATCTACCTGCATTGCAATTACTCTAAACGTGTAATAACGTTTTTAACCAGTAGGTGGTTTGGGTTAAAAAGCTGTCAAGTTTACAGTGTTAACAAAATAAAATATACTGCTGTTTCTGGTTTCGTTTACGACCAGTGGCGGTTCTAGACCAATTCGACTGGGGGGGCCAGGCTGGGGCCAGTTATTGTCTGAGGGGGGCACAATAAATGCAGGACGAAAAAGACAAAGACAGTA
>CALSBZ010000438.1:649287-680054 GCA_943591055.1 Gobionotothen gibberifrons
CATGAGCCTGAGTCTTCATCATGAGCCTGAGTCTTCACCATGAGCCTGAGTCTTCATCATGAGCCTGAGTCTTATTTAGAAAGCCTTATTTCCCCCTGGGAAAGTATTTAGATTGATTGATTGGTATTAAATTAATATCCTTTTCAATAAAGATTATTCAACTTCGCCAACATCCACAAAGCGCGTTTTTTAAAAGGAGATTTCCTATGTCTTGCTGTCGTTCTGTCAATAAAGAGAATATACATATATAATATTTAATTGGCTAATTTGATTAAAAAAAATAAGATATTAGATAAATCTATGCTTTGAGTCTGAGTGCAGATGCATCAGTGCCTAACAGCTTACTTATTACAATTCCCTAGACCGCTAATAAAAACAGTGCACATACTTCTGGTTTAGACATGCACACAGGTCCTGAGGGGACCGCTGTGTTCGGCTCCTGACAGGGCGCCGGGACATTATTGTCTTGAATATGGCTGTAGAAAGAAGAAAAACACTTATAGTTGCTACCAGATGTTAATTTGAAGAAATAGAAAGGGAACACATTGTCTCCCACATTGAGAGGAACTCTGTTTAAAGTGTGACAATATATTTTTCTGAATGTTTGTGTCTTCAGAAGAGTGTTACTGTGCTCTCAGTTTCACACCTCTGAAGCTACTGCTGATACTCCATGTGTTCCTGGGAAACACCAGCAGGCCTAAGCAGGGAACACAGAACAGGGGAGAAGAGAAGATGGGAGCCTGAGGGAAACTGGTTAGGGAAAATAAGAAAGGGGAAAGGGAGAGAGGGAAATCCCACTCCACATTAACAGAAGGAACCCCATTTGAAATCTTCCTCCGGAGAAAATCAAATAACCTCTGGCAGTGAGGAGAGAAAAAAACATTTTGTATTATCTATGCCTATTAACATTAAACGCTAACCGCTAAGGAACGTTTCAGATTTCATCCTAGAACTACATAGGTGAAGGGGGGCGTCTGTGCTTTTACCTCATGGTTGGTTGATGTTTTGGGACACTTTGTCACTACCTGAGCTTATTTTGTGTAAAGACTTGATAAGCATTACCATAGGCTGCTGTTTCTTCCTTGCATCCCATGTGTCACATGCTGTGTTTGGAAAGAGGAAACCTGTGTATCATCCTTTTATTTTGTCTTTGCTTCCCGTCTTCCATACTTCCTTATTTCTTTATCAGCCTATCCGTCTCTTTGCATTGTCTCTTATTTTCTTGCCTCTCTCTGTTCTGTGGCCTCGTGGGAAGGGATAATCCTAAAACTTCCTCTCAGATAATGTCAGCGCTTCCACACCAATGCTCATTTTACCCTCCCTGCACGCAACTGTGGAGCCTGCCAGAGAGAACAGTGGAGCGATGATTTGTGACAATTCTGCTGAGTACAGAGGGAAAACTCAACAAAAAGGCATATCAAATGTCATATTTAAATGTTGAAAAGCACGCTCTGCACCTTTTTGAAACACATTTGAGAGCAGTCTCATGTGCATCACGTCTAGATAATTAGCAGTTTGTGTGATAAGGAATCCACTGGGCATTCTTTGATGTCACTGAGCTCTTCCACCTGAACTCATACAATCTGTTTCTACACTCAGTGATGGGAATTACACACAGAGACAGGAAACTACGGTGGCCTACAGGTGCAAATGCGTTACAACTGCCGAAACACTTCCATTAGGAGAAACAAGTTGCCCTTTTAAAAACAATGCAAATAAATAAACACAAATGTGCCAAAACACACGCACATCTTCACCAGCTTGACGAAACATGAGCAGCGTTTACAAAAAAGCGTTGCATAAACACAATGCTTTAAAAACACAAAGCGCTGCCACACAAAGGATTCCTGGGGACACTAAAAAGTGACGCACACAGCTGTGACCGGAGCGCTTGTTTACGTTTGGGATTATAAAGTTGGCCAACTGTCACTTTAAATGAACTCAAATGTAAGTTTGATTAGCCAACAATGTGATCACATGATTCCTTGGGATAAAGTTGCAGATCTGCTGATAGCTAGCTAGCTAGCTAACCTAGCTAACCTAGTCATTTCAAATATACTGTCGAAACACTTACAGTTATGAAACTGGCAAACTTACATGCTTCACACATTTGGTAAATGTTTTCTGAATGCTGATCCTCTGTTGTCAAGTTGGTGAAGCTGTTTCTTCATTTGCATGTTTTTTTGCACATTTATGATTTATTTTTGTAATATTTGCATGTTTTTTTTAAACTGCAATGCGTTTCTCCTAATGGAAGTGTTTTGGACCGTTGTATCGCGTTTGTCCCTGTAGGCACTAACCATAACACACTTGACTGTAGAGAGGAAGCAAATAATAATTAGAAAACTGAAAACCTTCATCAGATTTCAAACCCCTCTTACTCCCACCGCACATATTGGTGAAAACCATTCTTTATTCCCAAATCCTTCCTAATCAGCTCAGCTGCCTCTATCTGACAGCTTATTGCACCTCCTAATACAATTACAAGCACAACACAGCCTTCACATGGAGTTTGTTCCAGTTTTGCACAGAAGAATGAACGTCTTGGGTGGGGGTACATTACTGGAATGCATGTGCACATCATGCATGCAGGCTAATCTGGTAGGCAGATATGGCAACCAAAATAGAAACTGTGATCTTTGATGCAGCACAGCTGAAGGCATTATATTATCATAATTCCATACAATTACACTGACACATCCTTTTAACAGGCTGAGGGAATACAACAGGCAGTGTCAGGATGATTGTTTTTGGGAGAAGACCCGGGGTCACGTGGCTTCAGAACCTCTAAACAACCTACAAATAATGAATGACAAACAATATATTATTTGTTCAGTTTAGCATGCAGGTCACCAAACTCTCACGAGATCATCCTGAATGCACCACGGGACTTCAGGATATATTTTGGGACTTTTCTTTGTTCTTTGGGTTAGCGATGATAAACCAGCAGTGGTGTAATTTAACTACATTTACTTAAGTACTGTATTAAGTCAAAAATGGAGGTAACTGTACTTTACTTGAGTATTTTCGTTTATGCTTTACTCCACTACATGACATGTTGTACCTTACTCCACTACATTTATTTTACATATTTAGTTACTAGTTATTTGGCAGATTTAGGTTAATATAAAATATACATCTATTATCATAATTTATTACAGTTTAAGCTATACAGTAGTCCATAACATAATTCACATAAACCCCACCTTGACCAAGTGCAACATTGAAGTAATGAACACATCAGAATCAGAAACGGGTTTGTTGCCAGGTTCACACATACGAGGAATTTGACTTGATGTCATGGTGCATACATAAAATATAAAACAAAAACTCTCCATATAAAACAAAAAATCTTTAAGGACACTGTAATAAAATATAGTTAGATAGCAATAAAATAAAGCAGTAATTTACAACGAAATAGAATGCAGTGAATTATATAAAATATGAAATGTGAAATAAGAAATAAGAAATATGTGCAGTAAGCAGCTGAACATTGTGTGCATTAATGTAATGCATATGCACCAATAATTTAAAAATAAAAAACCTTTTAAATATAATTTGTGTTTAAATGTGCCATTATGCATTACTATGAGTAACTTTACTTTTGGTACCTAAAGTACATTTTGATATTAATACTTGTTAACTTTTACTATTTTGAATTAAGCCTACTTTACACTGTGGTATTGTCACTTTTACTTTAGTAAATAATCTGAGTACTTCTTCAACCTCTGCAGAACAGTGTATTCAGAGATACTAGCCTAACACTACTGATGGTCCTCTTTAAGGTGTCCCGCCACCAAAAACTGTTAGGAAAGACCCCCTATTCAACCCCACACACCAAGGTATCTTCCATCCAACAAGTCCTTACCGCAGAGCAGCTGCATCCAGGCGCACGTCTTGTACACAGAGGCGGTGTTGCAGAAGAAGAAGAGGGCGAAGCAACCGATGCAGCCGAGGATGAGCACCATGGACAGCAGCACGAACACCGAGGCCGCCTTGAAGGCTCCGGACGGGATGGAGCTGAAGTCGGAGATGCTGCCCTGGCACAGGAGCTCCCGGTCGGAGTTCCCGATGCCCACGCAGTAGTGGAACAAGCCGAAGTATCCGGCCTGGGGGGTGTTGATGCTGTCTCCGATCCAGTAAGGCTGGAAGAACACCACCACACTTATGATGGCCAGGCAGATGGTGAATATGGCCCACAGGACCCCGATGGCGCTGGAGTTGCGCATGTAGTTGTCATGGTAGATTTTGGAGGCTTCTTGCGAAGGCAGCATTTTTCTCTCCCACCCCCGGATCCCCCCTGCACAGAAACCTGTCCCTTATTCTCTCGTCTATCCTCCTCTATTGTCCGGAAAGGATGTCATACTAAAAAAAGAATAATTATAAAAAGGATCAACAAAGATCCCGTGATTTGTCCCCCCTCTCCCCCTGTAGCTCAATACCTGGATCCTGCTTTTTTAACAGTAGTCTCACATCCAAATGCTCCCACCTCCCCCCTCTGTCCTCCCATGAGATCAGTCAATCATTCAGTGGCGAAGCGTGATCCAGCTGAGGGACCCCCGCCCCCCCTCTCCTCCGCTCCGCTCAGCGCGTAAAGACCCCGCGGAGCCGGATCCAGCGGCCGGTGGTGGACAGCAGCAGCATGCCTCTCTTCACCTCCGCCGCTCGGTGTCCGCTCTGACCTGCATACAGAAACATTCAGAGGTCCACTCTTAGGAGATGATGAGGAATCCTTCGCTGATTAAAATCCAACAGAAATCCACACAGACACTAAATCAGCCTCTGACATGCTTCCCTCAGCAGTTCAACTTAAAACACAAACAAACACCACATTATGTTCGACGGAATTCCGTCTACGGATGAAAAAGAAATATAAATCAGTCCTCCAACAGAGCACCTCCACAGCCCTCTCTCTCTCGGCTGTGAGGCTGCAGCTGGACCCCTTCTCAATCCCTCCGAGAATGAGATGCATTTTGGGTAACGTAGGCACAAAGTTTTGCAATTAGACAAAATTAAATATCTCTGGTATTGCTGCATGGAATTTGACTCTTTTCTCAATAGTTCATAAAAGGAAAAAGTTCGGTTTATTTCATTTATTTTAAGTGATTGTCCCAATCATAGTTTAAAGAGCATGCATATATTGTTTATTTAAAATGTATTTATGATATATCATTTTATACAATGATATATAATAAATACAATAAAAAACAGATATAGGCCTACTATTTATTTATAATAATGCAAACTGAAAGATCCCCTTTTGTTAAAAACTACATTATTGCCCCTTTTCCACCAAACCGGTTCCAGGGCCAGTTCCGGGTTGGAGCCTGATTTAGCTCTGGTTCTTCCTGTTTCCACCGCAGCGCTTCACGTCACGCTTACGTCGGAGGGGGGCGAGATTAACCTGAGCAATAACAGTTAATCGCGAGTACGGCAAATACAAGTTGTATAGCGCTGAGCAAAGTGACTAGAACGCGACCACACACTTTATAAAGTCAGGCAACACTAACCAGGCTTAGTGTGATTCTGTTTATTTGTACCTTACTGTGACCATCCGTTCACTGTTATTGATCATTGTGGAGAGCAGGCAGACGTTTTTTTTGTATTATAGCAGCTATCAGATGGAAAAGCAATTGGCTAGCGCTCCTACACATTTGATCTGATAGGCTAAGGGGTGGGACATCTCTAAGCTTCTGGTTCCCTCATCGTTCTTGTAAGCTAAGCACACTCTGTTATTGTTATACGATTAGATCAAATATACTACATTCCTCCCAAATTAGGAAATGTTGTTGATGTTAAAAAGTCTGTATTGTGTTACCAGGGGTTACTGAGAGCTGAGGCGATGAATGTGGAAACATAGCCTACTATACATCTTTCTGCTGTGTACAGCTCCTAAATCCAAATGAACAAGAAGCAAAAACACATCTGCAAATTAGCACCCCCATGTGGCACTGGGAAGGAAGTGTTTAAAAAAGACAAAAACAAAAACAACATGTCATCAGTGAAACAAACCACCAATTTCGTTTGAGAGATACATTACATTTAATAGTAAAAGGGTGAGTACAACACAATGCAGAATGTGTATATCGCTTGGGTTAAGTGAACATTTGTGCACATGTTAATGGGAGGACGAGGAGGTTACGGTCATTGGAGTATTTCCATACATGTAAATTATTACATTTCCCCCCACTATTGACAGTGTCATTTTGAGTGTGCAGCTCTTGTTTCTGAAATCTAAATATAGTTTATTTTTTCTCTTTTCTCTTTCTTTTGGGGAAAGGAGAAGAGCGAGTAACTTACAATTCATGTTTTGAATCACATTGGCTTTGTTCTCTTCTTTAATACAGAATGAAGTCTACATGTAGGCCATTGCTTGTTTTACCATTTCTGGGCAGCCTGAACATTTGTTTCTTCATATTTAAGTAAGTTACAACCAATTTGACAACGTGGATTATGGAATAGTGGAGTTGAGAATCGTTATTTAATGTGGCCAAGAATGAGTCCCCTCAGTAAAAGAACTGTGTTTGCAGCACTATCGAGACTCAAAGTAAACACCGTGCGGCTGCAGCCCGACAGTCCAAAACAGCAGCAGAGACCTCACTGAACAACAACACACGTCATTTAAAGGGGGAGATGGCTGTGTCACGTGGTCCTCTCAGCTTCCTGTTTACCGCCTGTTTTACCTTCAGACTGTAGTACACAGATTGCAACACCGCTCTGCACTGCTGGGGATTTATTTCACAACAACATTTGTAGCGACAGAACTGAGATCCTGCAGCTACATGGTTGACAACTGTATAACTTTATTCCTTGTATCGTCTTGGCCATGGTTACTAAGGAGACATGAAGACGTGACATTGAGGAAACGTGAGCAGGCCTGGGAGGATCCTGGGGCTTTCCTGACTCCAGCTGACCGGAGTTCAGTTAACGTTCGGCGGTGTTGAGACTCGGCCATCACTTCAACTCATATTGCAATTGCAAACAAATAAGCGGTGATGTGGAGGACTACAAACGTCTGAAATTGTTTACATGAGTTCACGGAGATATCAGTTAAAGGAAACTACAAAGCTAAGCTGAACTAGCTTGTGCCGTGCTAACTCCGGAGGCAGCAGCAGTCGCCGTCGCGGTGTGAGTGGCAGGCTGTGGGGGCTAGCTGACGGGTTGTGTTAGGAGAGTGGAGCAGCTCGCCGGTGCCCTGAATTCAAGAGGACTCCCCGGCTCCGGCCCCCTCAAGCGGGCAGTCAGGAAGAAGCTGTCTGGGAAGGGATGGCCTGGTCGGCCTTCCCGTTCCTTAGGACAAGGCTCTGCGGTGTTTGAAGGAGGTCGAGTTCGGCTAGAGGCCACCACCGCGGGTCGTGGCGCTATGATGGCCGCCTCCCCTTCCCTGGCCGGCGGTTTCCCAGCCTCCGCGCTATCTTTCAAAAAGAGCGAGGAAATCGAGGATTTGATAGATTTGTTTTCCAAAATGCAGTACAGAGCAAAGGAAGTGACTCCTCGGGTAAGATTGTGGGTCATCATTCGGTGTGTTTTAGCTGCTTGACAACAGGTCATTGTCTCATGTGTCATTGCACAATGCTGGAATAATGGAATTAAAGTGTCCTTGTACGTTAGCAAAACAACACATACTGCAAGTAGTGATTTATGACCTCTTTACAACCTTAAGGAACCACTGATCAGATTGGCATCCATCTGATAGTTTGTATGTGTAGACGATGAGCAGGTTGTGTTGCTCTTGTACCCTCTCCTGTACTCAGCCTTCAGTATTGGCAATGTATGTGTTATTGTTGAAAACGTGAATTACTATGGGTATTTCGTTTATTCATAGCTAAATATATTTTTCTATATTGGAAGAGCAGTTCCTAGGTCGCATTTTTAACATCAACATGCTATTGTTGTTTTTGTTGACCTACACTCTGCTTAGTGACACAACTGAATGTAAAGGGACACTCACTTTACTGGTGAGAGTCTGCTTCTAACAAACAGCTAGATCTGCATGCACAGTATGTGTGGATACTTTTTTAGAGGTGATCCACAGCTGAAAAAACATCCGTCATCAAGCTACTAGTGTTTATGTTAATGAATGCTACCTGATGTAATTCATGTCTGTGGTCTGTTAAAATAATGCACATTTCAGAGATGAAGCTGGACTTCGGTTAAATGTGGTTGTTAGGTTACCTATATAGTTTAATAATCTAAAAACGACTCATTCCCAAGTTCTGTTATTTTCCAGAAGAAGAATGATGTCCCTTTTTTAAAACAACTTCTATAACTCTGTCTTTGTTTCTCGTCCTCAGGTAGAGGCAATAGAGAAGCGGTGTCTGGAGTTGTTTGCCAGAGATTACAAGTACAGCATCATCCACAACGCCAATGGAGAAGTGTGCGGGCATTACCCCAGGCAGATCGTGTTCTTGGAGTACGAAAGCACAGATGTGGAGAGAGACAGGTACCGTCTCCCCAGTTATTCTCTGATCCAAAGTTCAGTCCACTCGGTTACCAATTCCCTCTTGTTTGTGTCACTCCTGAACATGCTCACCTTGCTGCAGAGCAAAGGTCAGGCTCCATCTCCAGCCCCTCTGCTCACACCAAGCAGCAGAGAGGGAGGGGGAACTTCTGAAGTCACATCTGGAATGATTTCTAGTGATTCAATAAGTCCTAACTTCTCACTGCTCTTAATGCAGTTAGACTGTTTTCCACCGTAGAGGAAACCCTGATTCACAAGAAAGGGTTTAATAATAAACTGTGTTTAAAAAAAGCCTTATTGGGCAAATCCCTCATGGCACAGAACTTTTTCCCTTCCAACAAAATGTGTCATGTTTTAATTTTATAGTCGGTCTCGCACTCTCCCACAATTCAAAATAACAAACTGGGAGAAATTCTTAAATTCCTCATAGCATCATCAGGTCAATTGAAAATGTGTGCATGTGCAATTTGTTTAAAAAATATCAATATATTAGTAGCATTGCTTACAATTCTTCACCCAGAAATATTAATAAGACAGTTATATTGTTGTCCTTTGTTTTACTGAGAAGGTTATCTGTCGTGAACTTTTGGATCATTATTTATTTTCTTGTACTTTTTATTATCATACATTTTTTGACTTCCTTGTGTTCCTTGAATTGTTATATTATGTTTTTATGCTGCATGTGTGCAAAACGTTTTTAACGTTTGACCTGAATTGGATTTCTTGTTTCTTTAATTTGTGATCTGTGCCATGTTGTAAAACACTTTGAGCGGCTGTACGAAAAGTTCTATTCAAGTAAAGCTATATCATTTTATCATGGTGTAAGGCCCTGACACCCCAGGCCGAGATCGGCCGTTTTCGTTAGTCGGACGACGAAGCGTGCCCTGTCGCCCAAACTC
The DNA here is from genome assembly GCA_943591055.1 of Gobionotothen gibberifrons. Lineage (NCBI taxonomy): Eukaryota > Metazoa > Chordata > Actinopteri > Perciformes > Nototheniidae > Gobionotothen > Gobionotothen gibberifrons. Next base: position 658,648 of record CALSBZ010000438.1, read on the forward strand.
AATTTGGTGTGTCCCGGGCCGACGGTGCGGGACATGAAAGATGTCATGAAACATGTTGAATCGGCCACAGGCAGTCGGACAAAGAAATCACTCTGATTGGCTGTTCAGCTAGCGAATCAGTGCATGAGAAGCGAAACGGTTGCTTGATAATGTGTTCCACAAGCAACACTCCAATGGCTGATAGCTCCAGTACCGCACGAATCATGTTTTCGATGGACGAGAGTGAAAATGGAACGCACACGCTATTTGTTGTTTGTTTCGATCATGCAGTCTGTTCTTCTTCTCTGTCTTCCGGTTGTTGCCTCTTTTGAATGACGAATACACACTACCGCCGCCTGCTGGTAAGAAGAGTTATTGCCACTCACGCGTGCGCAGTTCGTACGTGCTCGGCTGAAGTCTTTGCGGCGTGTTCCAGTGCGACATATGGCCAAGACGCAGGAGAACACGGCGACGCAGGAGAACACGGCGACGCAACAGTCGGCGTCGGCGAGTTCTCTGGTGACTGCTTGGTGTGTCAGGGCCTTTAAAGCCCCGGACACACCATGCCGTCGGTGGGCGTCAAGCCGACGATTAGCGTCGACACGCCCTACTCAGATTGGTGTGTCCCGCACCGTTGTGTCTTTTCAGCCGTGCCGACACCTTTTCGGCCGAAAACACACCGATTCGACATGTTGAATCTGTGGGTAGTCGGCCATAGGCTGTCTGCAAAATAAATCACTCTGATTGGCTGTTCAGCTAGCGAATCAGTGCATGAGAAGCAAAACGGAAGTGAGGGACCCAAACAAACTATTAAGAAGGCGAATCTGAGATTTAATTTAACTCCAGCTCTCGACACAGGTTCGGGAAAGCCCCATGAGCTTCTCGCTGTAGAGTGAAAATGGAACGCACACGCTATTTGTTGTTTGTTTATATCACGCCGTCTGTTCTTCTTCTCTCGGTTATCACGCAGTCTGTCTTCCGGTTGTTGCCTCTTTTGAATGATGAATACACACTACCGCCGCCTGCTGGTAAGGAGAGTTATTGCCACTATATGCGCAGTGCGTACGTGCTTCTTGGCCGTCGGCTGAAGGCCCAATCCTAAATCCTAAAATGCACACAAAGGTAAATGTGTGCATTTTATTATAAAGTTGTGTATATTTACAGACTGTTGCAAAAACTAAGACGCTTATAAACATCAGGTTTAAAACTAAAAGAGCTTTACAAAAAAGTAACACAATGAAAGATGTTTGGAGTTTTATTTGAGTTATTAATTTTAACTTTTTGTCAAAGAGATGCTGATTTGAAACCGTTGTTACATACAGTTACGGCATTTCCTGTTTCTGCCGGAGAGAGGGGAGTTTGTCACAAAGCTTGCTGCTGTATTTACTCCCTCGATGTGACAGGAGGGAGCCTCATTCAGCTGCGAGTGTGGCTACAGACGGAGTTCACTCCGTCACGGTGGGGTAGGGTCGAGGGAGTGGTTTGGGATTGGGCCGAAGTCTTTGCGGTGTGTTCCAGTGCGACACATGGCCAAGACGCAGAGACACGAGGCGACACAACAGTCGGGGTCCGTCTGTGCCAGTTCTTTGGTGTCAGCTTGGTGTGTCCGGGCCTTAACAGCTTATTTAGGTACATTTAGTCTTTGTGGGCCAGGTTTGGACTATTTTAAACTCATTCAGTTTTCTGACAATAGAAAAAAAAACTAGAACAACGATATAGTGAATTTGGCAGATAGCAGGAGGTGTAACAGGCTGTCTCTTCAGTGTTTGCAAAGACCAGTCACAGGGCAACTACAGCCATTTCTTCTTCTTCTTTAAATACACAAACAAACTATATGTCCATATTAACCAAGAATGCAGCACAGCTGTCCTCATTAACCTCCTGTCTGTCCACTTCAGTTAAAGAAGAGATTTCGCTTTTTCATTTTGTCCATGTGTCTCACTGTTAGATGGGGCTCGACCAATTAACATAGAAAAGCTGATGTTGACGCAAATAATTTGAACACTCAAAACAGTCGTTACATTTAAACGGGTAGCACAAAAAACCCTTGCTGTGTTAATAACCTCAGATGATCATGAGGTCTTTTGAATGCACCCTCTTCAACCCTTTAGATAATCCTTCCAGTGTTTGTGTTTTTGTTTTCATCACTGACTGGATGACCAATTAAACAAACAAAAAACTGAGATCATTGTTTTTGGAGCAAAGAAGGACCGATTAAAAGTAATCACAGAGCTTCAGTCGGCAGACTACAAAGTAACTCACAAAGCAAGATATCTGGGTGTAGTGATGGACTCAGACCTGAATTTTAACAGTCACATTACAACAGTTATTAGGTCTGCATACTACCACCTGAAGAATATATCAAGGATTACAAAACTAATGTCGCAACAGGATTTAGAAAAATGTGTCCATGCTTTTATTTTCAGTAGACTCGACGACTGCAATAGTGTATTCACAGGGCTCACTAAAAGATCTATCAGAAAGCTGCAGCTGATTCAGAACGCTGCTGCTCTAGTACTCACTGACACTAGAAAAGTGGATCACATCACTCCGATTCTGAGATCATTACACTGGTTTCCAGTCTGCCAAAGAATTTATTTTAAAATACTACTGCTAGTTTTTAAATCACTAAATGGCGTAGGACCGAGGTATATAGACGACCTCCTCCATCACTATGAAGCATCCAGGAGTCTCAGGTCTTCTGGGTCGGGTCTGCTCTCTGTTCCGAGAATAACCACTAAACATGGAAAAGCAGCTTTTAGTTATTATGCCCCAACAATTTGGAACAAACTGCCTAAATCATGCACGTCCGCCGAAACACTTCCTATTTTTTTATCCCGACTAAAAACGCACCTATTTGCCGCTGCTTTTAATTGAGCTGCTCATACTCACACTACAGTATGCCTTTTTAGTCATGTATTCTGTACCTGCTGTGTTTATTTATTTAATTTATTTCATTACCTTTGCTTGTTATGCCTGTTTCTAAATGCCTTTTTAATAATGTATCTGTTCTTAAATGTCTTTTGCTTTTAATCTGTATAGCACTTTGAATCGCCACGTGCTGAAAAGTGCTATATAAATAAAATTGCCTTGCCTTGCCTTGGTTCATTAAATGAAATAATCTATGGTTGTTAAGCGCTGAATGTCCCACTGTAACCTCCTTCAATAGATCATCTGTATTGTATAGATTATCTGATTGTAGAGGTGTCAGCAGCGTGTTGCTTTAAATGACATTTCAATGATTAAGAGGACAGACCGATGAATAACACATGCTGGTGTATGTGTGTGTGTGTGTGTGCAGGTTTGAGAGCGCGGTGCACATCAGTAAGCTGCAGGACCTGGTGAACCGCAGTAAGCTGGCCCGCTGCAGAGGGAGGTTCGTCTGTCCGGTCATCCTCTACAACGGCAAGGTACTGCCTCACTCAGTGTTCCTGCTGCCGATTACTATAATCATTATATAGTGTATGAGGGCTGAATTAACTGAAATTGAATATAAATTGCAATATGGGTTAGTGTAGTAGTCAAATTGCGGAAGGCGCAATATTTGTATAGGCAAAATATATGTGTAAATATTATTCTAAATGAAAGATTCTGGAGCTGCAGAGTCCCGGCCTACAAATCTTATTCCACAGACTTCCTTAAATATCTTTAATTGGTACAGATCCTATTAAAAAAATAATGAATTATATTTAAAATAATGATGCAAAAATGATCAACCCCTGTATATCGTTAATCATATTGCAATTGTAAGTTCAATGTAAAAACATTACGTGTGTGACAAATTTTCACTTACATTTTTTCAGCTGCAACCCAAGTGTGTGATGGCCTTAGGAGCCATAAAAAGATCAAATAAAAACATATTTAAAGTGTTAAACTGGCGTGTTTTCATATCTTATAATCCCCTACAGTGTACATTACAGCCTGTGAGAATGTTAGCGCATGGCTCAAGAATCCGTCACAGATAAATGAATATATGATGATATAATAAGTGCGACACTGAAATATGAATAGAAACCTATTTACTGTTTTTAATTATGTTCTTTTGATTTGCCTAACTAAGAAACTTCCAGTGTCCTTGCTTCTCATGTTGAAATGAGCAGATTTTCCCTTCCTCTTTTCTGTATGATTAGGCGACACAATGTGAATTATTGTAACAACATGCTAGTATGTGTCATACAGTCAGTAAATATTGTTCTTTTTGCAGCATATCTGCCGGTCGTCCACTCTGGCAGGATGGGGGGAACTGTATGGACGCACAGGCTACAACTACATCTTCTCAGGTACACACACACATGCATACACATGTTTAAATTAAGATTAGCCTAAGCAGAGGAAGTTGTAATACATATTTTCCATGGGGGAGGTTGCAGTTCCTCTTGAGCTTTCTGAAGCTGTAGCTGCTGTCAAACCCATAAAGAACACACATACAGAATTGTGTCTTTCAGCCACATACTGTAGTATTAAATATAATATATAATGACCACAGAAATAAACCAAACATTGACTTTGAAAGATTTTCTCTCTCTTCCCGCCTCTGACATTCAGAAATGTAAAACGCCATTTGTGGTTAAGGAGCTAAAATACGGTTATTTTAAAGTATCACTTCTTATTTGTTTGACTTTTTGGCCATCATTTCCATCTTTTTCAAAAACAGTATTCTGGGAATGCTTTGATATCAGACACAGAGGGGGTCAGATAATCAGACACTGGAAAAAGAAACTTAATACCATACCCCACATTTCTGTCAAAATTGTGCTAACAGACCAGGGTTTCACTTTGGACCTGTAATACAAAGTAAGTAAGGGATATTACTGACTTTTCAGGTGCACTCACTTTCAGTGTGACCTCGAGTAACTCGGTTTAGATCAACTAAACATCACAAAATGGTAAAAAGGCCAGTCAAGATATCCTAAAAAACATGGAAACATCATTAAATGTTTGGTTTAACCAACAGTCCAACAACCAAAACATTCAAGTCACTCATATGTAATGCCAAAAAAAGCAAAACAATCTTAGATTTAAGAACAGGAACCATCAGATGACTAACATCCTGAGTCAGCTGTCGGGTCTTCTCACCGAACGGTTGGCTGAGTTTGAAATGCCTCGTGTTTCTGAGGGACTTGTTACAATGTGGTTAGTCCTCAGCAGTTACTCCGATGATCAGTAGATGGGTATGGAAAAAGCAACGGAAATAGGATTCATTAGTTAGCACAGAGCAGTGAGCATCCACTTATTTTAGTCGTTGCTAGTTTCAAAAGGCTTTAAACCCTCATCATATCTGGGGTTAATCCAGATAATAGACCTGTTGAATGTCAGAAGTCCAGCTCCTTGTCTTTAGGTGAACAGACCATCTGGATTTCCTTTCTGTAATACTTCGGACATGGCCGTTTTGGCTAATCAAGTTGGAAGAGGAAGATTGCAGACCTAGTTTCTCTCTGGGCTTGTATATGACTTTCCTTCATTTGGCAGATGCATTTGTCTAAACACTAAGTGCATTCAAGTTTCATAAGAACAATAGCTCAATGTCAGAAGTGCATCCTTCGCTTACAAAACCCCTTAAGAGTGTGCAGAGTGAGTCAGTGAAACCAGAACACACAGCCCTGGTGGACGAGGATCAGTTATGCACATCTACTGAAGAGGATTACTATATTCTAAGTGATCAATACATATATTTGATGTAAGAGCCTCTGCCTGTTTTCAGCACATTAGGTCCCCCATTACCTACCTTTTTGAAGTTGCCTAGCACAGCTGTGAATGGTATTATGTTTAAAGACTAGGGCCGGGACTTTAACGCGTTAATTAAGATGAATTCATTACAACGCATTTTAATCGCACTTATTTTTGCACCGCGGAACGTTTCTCACTGGATGAGTTTCAGGCGTACCGATTATACTGGAGCACCAACTAACGTTCATGACTTCAGACAACAACAAACCACAGTGAACAATTCAAACATGAACGAAGAAGCTGATGAGACCGCGTTGGTTGGCCCCGTGGATGGGACATTTTGTTTTAAAAGACGGACGGATGGAAGCGTCGATAAGAGCACGGTTGTGTGCAAATTATGCAAAAAGGAATTCGCATATCACCGCAGCACATCAAGCCTCAAGTATCACCTCAATGCTAAACATATAGCAGCTAGCGTGGAAGCTAGCACGAACGTTAGCCCGACTCCGAGTACAAGGACCCACACCAGATGACTGGTTTCAGGGCCAGGATAACTAAGTCCACGTCTGAACAAATAACCAACTCCCTGGCTCACTGGATTGCACTCGACTGTAGACCACTTGGAGTGGTAGAAGATAAGGGGCTCCAAAAAACTGTTGGTAAATCAACAAAGTCTGTTATGGCCTCTGAAGCAACAGAGAGATGTTTTCTAATAGTCAGGGTTTCCAATGTTCTGAATGTACTTGAAAGTATTGTGTTTTACTTCAAAACAAAGTGTTATAGTTTACAGAAGGTCTACCTACCTATAGGCTACCTGAATCTCTGAAATGTACTATATTCCTAAATATGCTATTGCTACACTTTATGGCAAAAATGTCACTTTTCTGTTGGTCTTGGTTAAGTACCACCTTGAAAAAAAATAAACAATGTTTTTTTGCTTAAGCTTATGTATTCAGTCATTATTCAATGGTATACTAAAATTCATGTGAAAAAAATTGCTTCTCACTGTTCTCAGGTCAAATATTTATATGCGATTCATTTCGATTAATTAATTACAAAGCCTCTAATAAATTAGATTAATTTTTTTAATCGAGTCCCGGCCCTATTAAAGACTGAACTTGTTTTGACCCTAAAACAACCAAGACATCCCAATCTATTTGAAAATAAATTCATTAGGGCTGCACAACTGATCAAAATGTTGCAATATGGACGACTGCAATATTCAAATTGCAGGAGGTGCAATATTTGTTACAGGCAAAATACTGTTAGTGTAAATAGAATTCTGAATCAAGGCTTGTGGTGCTGCACGTCCTGGCCTCGAATCCTGTTCTATGGACCTCAAATATCTTTGTTTGGTACAGAATAGATATTTAGAAAATCCAACCGTGATCCAAGTTATATATAGATATATATATTAAATACAATGAGGATATTGATGCAAAAAACAACCAACCCCTCAAATATCATGAATATATTTGCAATTGCTGTCATTCAAAATAATTGCAATTGGTTATTTTTTTCAAATCGTGCAGCCCTAACAATAATTGTAAGTTTGAGTGATTTACAGTTTGTGTCATTGGCTTGACTTTGAGGGACCTCCTGTATGCTTCTGTTCTTCAGGGGGCACTGATGACACGTGGACAGAGTCTGAGGAGGTCCCAGAGGATGACAGTGCAGTCAGGTAATCACATGACTTCAGTGAACTTCAGACAGTGGTCTCTCTGGGAGCGAATCACTGACAACAAAAACCAGCCCGATGAATGCTGCCGGAAAGACTTCTCATCAAAGTAAGACATCTACCCAGAGAAAATCAGTTTTCTAATGAATCTTTCTCTCCTCGTATATATCCCTCCTCCTCAGGAACGGGGACTCGCAGCTCTTTGACAAAGTCCGAGGCCACGACATTAAGCTGCTACGCTACCTCTCAGTCCGCTACATCTGTGACCTGATGGTGGAGAACAAGAAGGTCAAGTTTGGCCTAAAGTAAGGAACACCACTGGCAACTAGAAAGACTACAAATCCCAGAATCCCGGTCCCGCATGCTGGCTCTTACGAACCGACTAACTCCCCTTGTGTGTATGTACAGCTCTCAACATGCCCAGACTTGGAGTGATTTTCACCTCTTTTAATACTTTTCACCTCATTCTGAAAGAAAGAAGTGAAATGTGCCAACGTGACGGCCGTCTTGGTGTGTGGTGCGAGACAGGAGATGTAGTTCATTGAGCGTTTCACACAAAAAAAAAAGTGTTACTTCACAGTTTTACAACACATTTGTATTTGTTTGACTTTTAAAATTATCTTTTAAATTGACAAACATCATATGTGTAATTCGTGGCACAATTCAAACGGGATCGAAGGATAATCTTTCTCTCTCCATTGACTTCAATACATACTTTTTCCGAAATAAGGTCCCATGGAGCTCCCCCGGAAGGGGAGGGACTTCGGCTCTCTATATGAACATTTGACTGACCTGAAGCCCATTTAAAAACCTCAGGAATCATCAAGGTACAAAGATGGATGCTCCCAAGCCATCAAACCAAGCAGAACTGCGTGCATCTTCCTCCAGGAGCAGAATAGTCTAGCCAAGTTGCACACATGAAAGCTGTGATTGTAGATCAGGTTAACCCACTAAATATTGATTTATAAACTCTTCCTTAGTTATAACAATTATATTGTGATTTTTTTTTTTTTTTGCATTATTATTATTCAAGGTCTGAAACCAGTGGATATATTTAGGTTAGTTGACCAGTTTTCATTTTCTAAATGCCAATATTATCATTTTCAGAAAAATTGTCGGTAGTTAAGAGAATAACAAAAATATTAATTTTTAGATTTTTTAATTTTGCAGTTGTCTCTTAGTTTTTCCCGACCTATATGTATATATGAATGACTATTTCAAGAAAACACTAACATTAAGGCTGGAACCTTAGCTCAGTGCATATGGGTTAAAATCCGTATAGATTCTGCTGTAGCTTAGTAGTAGGAGTGTACAACTCATCAAAATGATATTGCAAAATAGACTAGTCCAATGTTCAAATGGCAGTAGGCACAATACTTGTTAAAGGCTAAATATGTAGACTTCAAGAAAACGAAACGAAACCTCTCCAACTGTACGCTGGGAAGCTTTTAAGGCATACATTAGGGGCATGATTATTAGCTACTCTAGCTCGCAGAACAAAGCCTTTAAATCCAAATTAAATTCACTGGAGGGTTGTATTAAAGATCTGGAGGATAGAATTGTTACCCAAGATTCCCCAGAACTACAAGCAGAACTTTTGGTCCTAAGGACTCAATATAGTCAATTATCGAGTAACCAGACAGCTGCTAGCTTACTAAGATTAAAACAAAGCTACTACGATCAGGGAGAAAAGGCGGGCAAAATATTGGCTTGGCGTATTAAAAAGTTGCAATCTGAAAGGGCTATCAACAGCATTAAAACAAATGGTAAATTAACAAATGACCCTGCAGAAATCAATAATGCTTTTAAATTGTTTTATGAAAAACGTTATACATCCGAACATAAAGACTCAGGTCAACAGGAACATTTTCTAAGTTCATTAGATTTCCCCACTATTTCATCTGATTCAAAAGGAAAACTAGACCATATCATAGGAACTGACGAGCTTTCAGAAGCCATAACCAGCATGACGGGGGGAAGGCGGCTGGCCCAGATGGGCTTCCTATAGAAATCTATAAACAATTTAAAGATAAGCTACTACAACCACTTTTGGATATGCTGTTGGAGTCATACGAAAAGGAGGACCTGCCACCATCTCTTAGAGGGGCACTAATCACTCTGATGCTAAAACCAGGAAAGGACCCCACTGACTGTGCATCGTACAGACCAATCTCACTGCTTAATACAGATAGCTAAATGTTATGCAAGACGTTGTCGAGACGCCTAAACAAACTACTGCCTTCCATGGTTAAAGATGATCAAAATGGTTTTATTCAGGGAAGGCAAGCTTTTCATAATGTTAGAAGGGTACTAAATATTCTTTATGAAAAAAGAGGGTCACCTGACATGGCACTGCTGTCCTTAGACGCAGAGAAGGCCTTCGACCGAATTAAGTGGAAGTATTTGTTTGAAGTGTTGGAGAGGTTTGGAATAGGCGAAGGCTTTCTCAAATGGATCAGGACGATATATAAAAACCCAACAGCTGAAGTGGTGACAAATAATATTACTTCTACATCCTTCTCATTGTACAGATCTACACGTCAGGGCTGCCCCCTCTCCCCACTGCTGTTTGTGTTAGCAATGGAGCCATTTGCCATGGCTATTAGAGACTCTCCATCTATATCTGGGATCTCAGTAGGTGACTTGGAACATCGAATATCACTTTATGCGGACGATGTTGTTCTTTTTTTATCAAACCTTGAGTATTCTGTACCATCTCTGTTAGAACTAATTACGACCTTTGGGGAATTTTCAGGCTACTGAAGTATGAAGTATTGAGGAGCTGCATAGATATCCAGACGTACTTAACAAAACAGATCCTCATTAAAAAAATCACACCATGATCATTTAATGTATTTTTCAATGATGAATGAGAATATTGATCCAAAAATGGTCATGCCCTCCTATATCGTTATCATAATATTGGTCAAAATAAACGCAATTGGTTAATTTTTCCAAATCATGCAGACCGAATGATAAGCCATTTTGACCTAACCAAAAGGTATTATATGGAAGTGTTGTCTCTTAATATACTGCAGTGCCCATGGATGCTCACCTTGTTTCTCCCCTGCAGTGTGACGTCCTCTGAGAAGGCGGACAAGGCCCAACGCTATGCAGACTTCACCCTGCTCTCTGTGCCTTACCCAGGTAAACTACCAGTCACTTCGTTCACTCACTTCACTAGAGACTGAACAATAAATTGTCCTGTCAAATACTGTTTATCAGCAGATATTAGTTTAATGCAGAGACAAAGAACTTACAGTAGCTGTGTGCCAAGTAATAAGACTACTAGAAGGCCTCTATAATAAGAAAAGAAAACTAATACAAATCCTGCACTTTTCCACCCATACAAGAAAGGAGAAGAAATGACGCAAACTGTCAACATTGCCTCATGATCATATGATTTTAAAGAATCCAAAGCTATTATTAAAATGACTGTCAAATGCCTTCTTTAGGAAACCAATCATATCTGACTCGACACCATTTTTGAAAGACATGGAACAGGATTCATTAGAACAGTTTTGTGTGCAAAAAGTCTTCTTGCATCAGAACAAATAGTAGTTGCCTTCAGCTATACCTCAAAGTTACAGAGTAGACTGTTTATCATTTGGATTTTAAAGAACAGGGCCACATTCTGTAGCCTCAGTTTAACTCCTGACCAAGTGTGCTGAATGTGTTTCTTTTTTAGGGTGTGAGTTTTTTAAGGACTACAAAGACAGAGACTACACAGCGGAGGGTCTGGTGTTCAACTGGAATCAGGTACAGAGAGTAGAGAGTGTGTTCTCTGACTGTACTGTAGCTCGGCTCTGATTTATTCACCTGATGATTCTGTGTCTCCACTCTCAGGACTATGTGGACGCTCCTTTGACAATCCCACTGGGCTTTACTCAGAACTTGAACATCGACTGGACTCGATACCAGGTTACTGTTCTTCTAATGTGTTCACTCTGTTGCTTCCACTCTACCAGCTGTGACTCACTTCTTTACTCTTATATTTGTGGTGTGTGAGTGCCATCTGTTGTCCATCCTGTAAAGTGCTTTAGTCATGCTTCACATCCAGTAAAAAGTCCCAGTGCAAAGCTTTAAACCTCACTGACTCAAACACACATTGTTCAAACCCACACAACTTGAAGTCAGCACCCCAAAAAATATCATATGTAAGGCTGAACTTTGGGGAAGTGTATAAAACGATAGACGACCACAAATAACCGTTGGACTTGTGTAAGGATAAGGGCTGTCAAGCAATTCAAAGGGAATCTAATGAATTGCCTGCTTTGTGATGAATGAATCTAAATCATGCTGGCGGTGTTATTCAACACTAGGCAACGTCAGTATAATAATCCATTCACAGAGCATAACATAATATTTAAATATGCTTTTAATTTGAAAAAAGTATCAAAGTTAACAGGATGATTTGACAGCTTTAGGGGTAAAACAAGCTGACAGAAAATAACAGCAATTTTTCTTCTTATGTCAAAGATATTCACTTGTTTATAATTTCTTATTGTTATTTTTTCATTCTATATTATATAACATTATATAATTCATTTACAAGATTCTTCAATTAAGAGTTTATCTTCTTTTTATCACATGTATGTCTTTTGTTTGCTTGTGCTTCTCTCAGTCGTGGGACCTGGTGGAGCAGACCCAGAACTACCTGAAGATGCTGCTCCACATCATCAACAGTGATGGTGGGTGCTGTTTCTGATGTAGCATTAGCTTTAGGATTGTAACTGTCATGGGATACAAATGAGAACATTTGAACTAATGCATGATTTCATTATTGTTTTCTTCTATAGATTATTAGTTAAGACAATGAATAATAAAAGCCACATTTTAAGCGAGCAGAAACTAAAGTAAGGCCTTAAAATCCTTCCTTTAACAACCTCATTTAAGTCATTCTACGATAATAAACTAAATGTCAGTAGTTTCTGGTATGTTGCTCTGAAATAAGACTCAATTTGAAAATGTAGCCTAGGGTTCTGCTAAACTGTAATGGGTTTTTTAACAACAAAATGTTTAGTCCATCAGTCGAGAAAATAGTCATTAGTTGCAGCCACATCATTGGAAGTGTATGGTTATGTTTCCTTTAATGCAGCTCTTTAAAATGTTTGGGGATTGCTTTGGCCGAGAGCTAATACCTTAAGAAGATGGACGCATTCTAGAATAAACTAGAAAATGTGTGTGAATGCTGTAAACTGTGTACATTTGATGCTGAATTTAGCTGAAAATGCAGAAAAAGCTGAATATGTTATTAGCTGAATGGTAGCTGCTTTTAGCTACAAAGACCAAGTAAGTGTGTTGCTGAACTTAGCGGAGAAATGCAGAGAAGTGAAATGATTTGAATCAAATTGTTACAGCTCAAATGCATTGCAATGACTTTGTTGAAAACTTGAAAGTGAAATGTTAAATTGGAAGAGTAGGAAAAATAGTGAAGAAGCTTAATATTTAAAAGAAAAAGTTTAAAAAAGGTATAAACAACAAAATGTATAGCCTCAATGTCCTGAAATAGCTGAATAAGTTAATAGGAGTTAAATATGAAATGTAAGTAGTAGTGAATGAATGTGTATTAAGAAGAGAAAAGAAAGTAAAAACTCTTTGAAAAGCATCAGAATATTTTAACTGCAAACCTTTGAACTAAAACCATACGTTACCAATAATGTATAAAATATGTGGAACGTGTTGAAGTCTGTATGAAGTCTCCATCAGACAGAAGATAAACGGCTGAGACAGTCTTTAAGGCCCCGGCCACACGAGGACGATAACGGCTAAACGCATAGGATTAACGCAAACGCAATCACGAAAAAGCTTCCGTCCACACGCAATCGACACCGGAAAGTTTCTGTCCACACGAGACAGCTCCGTTTAGCTCCAACCGCTGGAGAAGCTGCAGTACATATGCAGGAGCCTGTAAGTGGCGCTGTAACTTCCTCCACAAAAGCAGAGAAGAAGCATGGTTGTCATGGTTGCCCTTCTGTTTATTCTCTGCGGTGCGGGCAGAGGGAAACCGGCAGAGTTTTTCGCCAGTCAACGTGTATTAAAGTTGAAATCTTCCGGACAAAATTATAAAAAGTGCCGGTCAAAGGTCTTCTTTGTTATTTATTGAGCTTTAAAACAAATGAATAACAACTATATATAATATATAAAATACACGGAGCCTCTCTTTTTCCTCCCTCTCTTCGGACAGCGTCAGTGTCTGTCTCTCATACAGCAGCTGGTCCAGTAATGAGTGACCCGGCCAACAGTAAAAATAAACATATTTATAACTAGTTTAGGTAGTTTGAGAGGTAATTAAAATAGCTAAGGGTGATGATCTGACTTGAAGTGTGTGTTTTGCTCCGTTCACCGCTGCATCACAGCGGGAGGAGCTGCAGGTGAGCAGAGCTGCGTGTCTCCGCGTCCTGTCAGATTAGACTTCACTCGAGAGAAAGATAAATAATCTGAATTCAGTGTGCAGTTTATTTGACGCGGGGGTGAGCAGCAGAGGTGGGGATAGCAACTCTGCGATCCGCCATTGTTGTTGTTGTTGCTGGCGAAACACATGAGCAATGACGCGGGGTACGCGGAGGTGAGCAGCAGAGGTGGGGAGAGGCGGGACTATTGCGTCATCGTAATCAGAACATGTTCGTATAGGGCGTACTCACGGAGCCGTTGCGTATGCCTTTCTATCCACCTTGGGACCCGTAAGTCGTTTAGTGCCATATTCGGTCGTCCTCGTGTGGCCCAACGGTCTATATGACACTAAACAGTAACGCAAACAACCGTTATCGTCCTCGTGTGGCCGGGGCCTAAACTCCAGTCTTTTCGTTTGATAACGTTGTCACCTCAAACACAAACACCTGTGTGTGTGTGTGTGTGTGTGTGTAAGCCCAGAGAACAAAGGTTACCATGGTGACGACGTTATCAAACTCCTGTGTCCGTGAGCCCAGAGATCAAAGGTTTCCATGGAGATGTGCTGTGAAAGGAGAGCCTTTCCATTGTTCTGAAGGAGAAATAAACCTCTTACATTTCTAACTATAGTTTAAAAACGGTAGCTGCTTTCGGTAAAATGTCAACGCGTGAAGCATGTCAAGGACCCTGAGCGTCTGAAGTGTGCTTTTTGTGTACTTTCGGGTCAATAATGTGGCATCTTTGGCAGATTTACTAAAGGTGTGCAGCTGGTGCTCTGAGGACAGATCAGGCTGAATTTACAATGGGCCTTAATGGAGACATGTTGAACGTTTTTGTCACTTCATGCCCTCAAGAGGCATTTTGTTTAAGTTTTCAACGTAGGAGAGATTTTCTTACGTTTTTCATGAAAAATGATGTCCAAGGAGTGTAGGGTTTGGGAGTTATGGCAGGTTTAAAACGTTTTTTTTCAAGCTCGCCTCCACTCTGTTTTGAGATCAAAGCACTCTAGACTTAACTAGCTGCGCAACACACACTAATGTTAAAATCTGAAGAAGGCCTCTTTACCAAGCTCCAAACTAAGTTAAATATTTCAAAAAGTTTAAATGTCATAAACAAGAAAAGTCATAGCACACATGTCCTGAAGGAGCTGAACATTCTAATATTTGAATGGTTTCTGTAGCTGAAAGTATGTGGAAGGAGTAGCATTTGGCGCATGGTGTAGGTAAAAGAGGATTTGAAGGTTCCTCCCATTGAGTTACATGTTAAAAGAGTTTAAAAAGCTGAATATTTCAAAATGTACAAAAAAGTTGAAAGTTTCCCATCATGTGCTGAAAAGGCTGAATATTTTTGATATTTGAATGGTTTCTGTAGCTGAAAGTAGGCTGAAGTTATTCGACGGCAAAATATTGGTTGAAATAATAATAATAATAATAATAATAATATGAAGATGATTAAAGAAACAGAAGAACTATAGTGGAATGCTGTTGCACAGCTTTCACACTAATGCCTGTCTGATGTCTAACATCAGTCTTTCAATAAGTCTTAAAAAGGCTTTGGACTTGGGAAGGAGGATTTTATGAAACTTAGTAATATTGTAATATATAAAATCTCAAAATAGTTGATAACATGTATTTTCTGAAAAGAATGAACCGAATGCGCCTTCCTCTAACGCCACGCAGATCTGCATAGCGGGAAAACAGCTTGTGGAATTGTTCTTGGTTCATTGTTCACAGTGGCATCAAAAAGTATTTGAAAAGGGTTTTCCCTCCTGTGGTGTGTTCTATAGGTTTGTGTGCATGTAAATGCTCTGTGAAGGCTAAAGACCTTGTGTTCCCTTCTCTCCCACACTCTTCCCCCAACCTAGGAATGATGAATAAATGAACTGATAAATCAGTGCAAATGATACATATATAATACTATAACCCATGAAAATGGAACAGTAAGTCTGTTTTTAAAGTATCTTTATTAAATGAGGATAGTAACAAGCAAACATAATGAATGTTATGAAAACCAACCATGAACTGCATAAAGAGTGAGGAAAGAAGCAACACTAATAAGAACCAAAACTTAACAATTGCACTCACACAGAGCAGTCCTATAATGTAACTCCACTGTGTCTTTTGTAAAGCGTCACGATGATGATGATGATGATGATGATGATGATGATGATGCTGCTGGTGTTTGAAGTGCCGCTGTGTGTTTCAGATGAGAGCGGCCTCCTGGTGCACTGCATATCAGGCTGGGACCGGACGCCTCTGTTTGTGTCCCTGCTCAGGCTCTCCCTGTGGGCAGTAAGTCCTCCTTCTGTCTTTTCATCTCTTCCTTCTCCCCCGGTGTCACCTAGCAGCTCCAACACTCAGTGACAGAACCCCCCCTCCTCATTCACTCCTCTTCACATACAACTAGTTTACCATTTCAAACATGCGCTTTAATTAGCCTCCTCTGTATTCATCTTTATTTGTATTATTTTTAGATGTCAAAATAGAACCCTTATGTCATAAATATTGAATGCCTTTCTGGAGACGGGTCCGTACTTGGATCTTCTGATGAAACCGCAGACCACATACGGAGTCCTTTTCACACAGAATAATAACTGCAGTTTGCTTGTCGGAGCTGCATGTGCATGATTGGCTCCTGGGGTTTGATTTTAAGATGTTTGAGACTGACTCATTGTCGTCATGTTATTTCCACAGGACGGCGCGGTGCACGCCAGCCTGCAGCCGGCAGAGATCCTGTATCTGACCATCGCTTACGACTGGTTCCTCTTCGGGTAAAATAATCATTTACAATAACACTATCATCATTTCATGAGTTCATGGTGAGCCATAAGTCGGCACATTAGCTGCTATAAATACTTTAGAGGTGCATTTGCAACTATCTGTGACGTCCGTTTATTTTCTGTAACGCTTCATTGAAAAGAGGTTAATGGAGCAGTGAGAGAGGGAGGGGGGGACAACATGAGACATTAAGACGACTCTGGCTTAGCTGTTACCACATATTTTATCTTCACACTCACACACACACAACCACCCTCTCTTGGGCTTCTCCTTTCATAATTAATGGTGTGATATGACCAATTAGAGCTCACCTGAGGCAGTCTTGTAGAAAGCCCTCTCTGCCATCTCGACCATGCAGTGACACATCCGAGGCTGGCCCCTGGAGACATTTGTACAGCAGAAGGTGTGTAAGAGAGCTGAAGTGAGCGCTCTTCTCCTCATCAGTCACAACTGAATCATATTTGAAAGCCAGGTGTAGTCCAATCATTTTGTTGCCCATAAATACGTTCTGTGGCACCGAATATCTGTAATCACTGTAACAAAATCACTCTCAAGAGAGTCTAGCAGATTCTGAACAATTCATTTGATCAGCAGTGTTACGGCCACAAGAGAAAAACAAGATTTGTAAACAAGTCCAAAATATAGGGAACGGTAACTTCAATAAAAACCAACTGAGTTGTGATAGTCAGGACAGCAAAGAGAGATGGCTTCCTTCCACTCGGTTCCTTTAAATATGGGAAATGAGGAGCAAAGAGGAGAGGAGACAGAACACAAGAAAGAGGAAGCGCGTACCAAGTAGTCTTATGATAAAGAGGAACAAATACATCTTGTTTCTATCCTTCCCTTAAGCACACCCAGTGATCTCCTTGACTAATGCCTTGAGTGGCTGAAACAAAGGGTTGGTTCTCATCAATAACATTTTTTACATTTCTTTCAGAGAGTTTTGATTTACATGCTGACGTTTAAAGATACCAACTTCTGAGACCTGCTTTGCCGCCCCAATATTCTACCAATACTCTGAAAAATGACATTAGAAAAAGTGTTACATTTAACAAGGGCACGTCACTCTGGGTACCACAGAGGAGTCAAACTTACTGGAACTATTCCTTACTATACCCTACCTAACCCTCTACTATTACAGGTTTCATTTCAAAGATTCATTCATGTTTAAACGTTATGCATGCACAACATGGGGTGGTGTTTTTCACCTGGATAAGATGCAGCTGGAATATAACACAGAACATTTCCCTCTCTCTATTTCCAGTCATATGCTGCCAGATCGACTCTCCAAAGGGGAGGAGGTACGTTTATCCAAATAATGTTAGGGTTAAACCCTAACCCTAACCCAATGCTTATAAAGCTTGTATTTACAGAAAGAATACTGGCAGAAACACAGAAATATTAGTACCACAACTTTCAAAAGTATTCTTTGCATGTTCACAAACATTTGTCATCAGTCAGTTTTTGAAGACAGGAAGTTATGATAGAGATATTATGACATTAGCATATGATAGCACAAATGAAATGGATAGGCAAAAACAATGTGATCCCTTGGTTTGAAATTCCAAATAAGTGTCTCGGAACAGTGTTCATATAGAGTTCATTTGTTCTTGTCAAACACTAATTAGCGGTTAAAGGAAACCCAGTTAAGCTGTGAGCTAAGTCTACAGGAAGTTACAGCTTTAAGGATGAAGTTTTGTCATCTCTTCAGAGGGAAGCCAGAAAAAGGGTTGTCTCTTGAAAGAAAGGCTGGAGGCAGTAGATGCTAAACATGCTCTCATAGCAGAGCTGTTTTTCCTTTGTATTTTCACCAAGAGTCACATTTCACAATTATAGTTTCCATTGTATATGACCTGCACAAACCGCTTGAAGAAAACAAGGAATTACTGTGAACTACTGTTATTGTTTCTGTGGTTTTACTATTTATAGCCATGTGTTTGATTACAATTAGCTTTTGTTTTTTAAAATACTGAAAACATTCTAAATACATTTTAGATACAAATATTCTCCTTAAAAGAATTCAGTCAACAATATTTTCTGCAGAGCCCAACAGACCAATGATTGGCTGACATGTCAGTCTAGAAGTAACAAGATATTTCACTCCAGAAGTCTAAGACATGACACCGTCCACAGTTCGCCCACCACAGAGCCCTAGCTGATCTTTTTTTACACCTTAGATGTCCTGTTGTAAAATGTGTTTGCAATTCTTTAAAAAAAAACAAATATAGGAGATCCATAACATAACCATATAGTGATGTGTTTATGTCAAATAAACAAATCAATATATCATATTCTTCAGTACTATCCCCTAATGTTGGTCTAAAGAGTCTAGTATTAGTCAGACTAAATGTACAGGAACACCAGAGGTTATTCAACAACAATTAACATAACAAACAATAGCATTATATTTATGTGCAATTATTGTAAGAGAAAAGACAGGGTTTCTTTTTTAATAGTCATTTTATATCAATAGCCCATAATCACTGAGGGAGAAATCTATCAGTGGAAGAAATGTCAACATCTTAACCAAGACTCATCTCCGTAGAACAATGACTAAAACTAGTCATCTTGTTGGTATAGGTACAAGTATCATGCTTTTGCTAATTGTGGGAACTTCTATCTTAAGGGATTCACTTCTGTTTCCCTTCTGATCCAACATGTTTTTTTCTCCCTCAGATTTTCTTCTTTTGCTTCAATTTTTTGAAGCACATTGTCTCAGAGAAGTTCTCAGCTGTTAAGAAACAGAGGTGGGTTCATTACTCTTCATGTGTGCGAGGTTCATTCCAATGAAGCTATAGTTATCTGTTGTGAAACTCAGTGAAGATCCAGTTTCTGTACACACACATCATCTGTTGGATTCCACTCTAGTGTTATATCTCTACTTCTGATCTCTAATATTATTTGATCCTTTTTTCTGACAGAAGGAAGAACTCCCACTTCAAAGACAGTGATTTCACTGTGGAAGATCTCGGCCAGTTAAGTAAGTCAGTGTGTCTCCGCCATTCCTCTCAGCCGCCATTCAACAAATGATATTGTATTGTATTTTAATAATGTTTAAATAGAGTAGTGTGTCTTTCTTTGTTTGGTCAACTAGGTGCTCAGGTAGCAGTATAACAGAGAGCTTTCCTTTCCAGCTCCATACGTTAGTCCTTATAAGTTACAAACGGGAGGGAAACTGTTAAATTCGTCATGTTTTATCTCCAATCCGAATGATAGCATCTCATTATTTTTTGTTGAGAAACTTGAGGCAGCATTAGGAGCTCCTGCCACCTTCCTCCCGTCTGATGCAATGAGGAATAACAGTGGGCTGCGAGCAGAGCGTGTCGGCCGGAGACAAAGCAATGAGTCTCTGGGGATAACACAGCCTTCGTCTATTTACAAAACCACAGGCTTGATTCCAAAACGTCTTGCGTCACAAACCTTTATTTCCTAAGACTTTTAACCTGCAAAGGAGTCTTGTATTTGCATCAGTATCCAGCTTTATGTCACAACAAGAAGTGGCTTTAGATTTCTGCTGTAAACCACTTCTGGTGGAACTGGTTCCTCTCTGTTCTGCATTTCATTCAGCATTTCTGACCTTATTTAGAAAGACACGTGCGGCACGTTTGGGGGGGGGGTTGCGGGTGCTAGTGGAGCCTCGCAGATGGGGGTGCTGCAGCCCCCTCAGCATCCCCCTCAGCATCCCCCCTTCCCGCGTCCATTCGCGCTGTCTCGCAGACCCCACGCAGCAAGCAGGAAATGAACCCAGCTCACACTGTCCGCTCCAGCAGTGAGCTGCGCAGCGTCCCCCCAACACGGCACCCAGACCCCACGCAGCATTCCCATCTGTTTGTCATTACTGGTGTCATTTCCTGGTTGCTAACAAACGCCATTGTAAAACACAATCACTGATGTTCCGCTGTAACGGTGGTGGACTCATCAGAACAGAATGGGCGAGCTGACCAATCAGAGCACAGTGGGCTCACAGGGGGGGGGGGGGGGGGGGGCAGGAGCTCCAACAAGCCGTGTAGGACAGAGAGTGAATACACATACTATACAGAGATGCTGTATGAGAAACCAATGTGAGTTTGAACATTGAACAATGTAAATCTATTCTAGTAGACCTCAACAATGGAATTATGATCAGTAGAAATGGCCATGACATGGGACCTTTAATCTCTGATGTCTACAATGCAACTGTGATGCTGGTTTTCTTACTGTCCGATCTAAAGGCGACCCCCCCGAGTTCCTCCTGTCAAGCCATTTACCTGGAAAGAAACAGGGTCAGGTTAAAGGCTGAAAGCAGAAATATGAATCAAACCTTGTGGCATATCTTCATCTAAACATATGAAGCAAGCCACACACTGTGAGAAAGGCCCTCAAGATTCAAGGCTTTTATTGTCATTTGTACATAGCTACAGTGTAGTTATGACAATGAAAATCTTATTTCACAGGTTTATCCAACAGTGCAACACAATAACAGATAATAGTGCAGTAAAATAAAATAGAATATAATAGAAATAGTGCAGAATAGTCTATATACAAGTAATTGGAATATTGATATATATAAGTTGCAAACAGGTTAATGTTATGGATGTTCTGTCCAAAGTTCAGGTGTTTAACTGTGGTATGGCCTGTGGGATGAAACTGTCCCTGAGTCTGGTGGTTTTAGTCCTGATGCTTCGGTAACGCCTGCCAGACGGCAGCAGACAGAACAGTTTGTGGCTGGCGTGGTGGGGGTCTTTATAATCCTGTTGGCTTTCTTCCTGAGCCGATGGCAGCTCCGTCCTCCTGGTGATGTTCTGTGCAGTTTTCACCACCCTCTGTAAAGTCTTACAATTAAGGGCGTTGCAGCTGCCGTACCAGGCCGTGATGCAGCCAGTCAGGATCCTCTCTATGGTGCACCTGTAGAAGGTCAGGATCCTCTCTATGGTGCA
>CALSBZ010000438.1:680064-692847 GCA_943591055.1 Gobionotothen gibberifrons
CCTGTAGAAGGTCAGGATCCTCTCTATGGTGCACCTGTAGAAGGTCATGTGTGGAGTCCATGTTGAACCTCCTCAGCCTTTGGAGGAAGAAGAGCCGCTGTTGAGCTTTCTTGGTGATGGTGGTGGTGTGAAGAGTCCTTGTCAGGTCCTCAGTGATGTGGACACCGAGGAACCTGAAGCTGCTGACTCTCTCCACCGTAGTCCCATTGATGGCGATGGGGGTGTGTCCCTCTCTCTGCTGCTTCCTGTAATCCACAATCAGCTCCTTTGTTTTGCAGACGTTGAGATGGAGGTTGTTATCCTGGCACCAAGATGTCAGGTTTTCGACCTCCTCTCTGTACGCCGTCTCGTCGCCGTCTGTGATCAGGCCGATGACGGTCGTGTCGTCAGCAAACTTCACGATGGTGTTGGAGCTGTGTGTGGCCACGCAGTCGTGAGTGAACAGGGAGTAGAGGAGAGGGCTGAGCACGCAGCCTTGAGGGGCTCCGGTGTTGAGGATCAGGGTGGAGGATGTGATGTTTCCCACCCGCACTGCCTGGGGTCTGCCCGTCAGGAAGTTCAGGATCCAGTCACAGAGGACGCTGTTGAGCCCGAGGTCTCTGAGCTTGATGGCCAGCTTGGAGGGCACAATGGTATTGAAGGCTGAACTGTAGTCAATGAACAGCTTTCTCACATATGTGTTCCTCTGGTCCAGGTGTGAGAGGGCAGTCTGGAGGGGGGGGGGGGGCTATGGCATCGTCTGTGGACCTGTATGCTCTGTAGGCAAACTGCAGGGGGCCCAGAGAGTCAGGGAGGGAGGAGGTGAAGAAGGTGTTGACTAACTGCTCAAAGCACTTCATGATGATGGAGGTGAGTGCTACTGGGCGGTAGTCTTTGAGGCTGGTGATTTGTGTCTTTTTGGGGACAGGAACGATGGTGGAGTATTTGAAGCATGTGGGGACTACAGACTGCAGCCTGTTGAAGATGTCTGTGAACACCTCTGCCAGCTGAACTGCACACACCCTGAGAACACGGCCATGCCATCAGGTCCAGGAGCCTTGTGTGGGTTAACCCTTTTAGAGGATTTGCACACATCTGCCCTGTGTAAAACAAAAGGGCAGGGCTCCTGGTCCTTCTGTGCCTCCACAGCCTGGCTGCTCTCAAAACGTGCAAAAAAGCTGTTCAGCTCATCTGGGAGAGATGCGCACGGAGACACTCCCGCAGCACCCCCCGCTGCTCCTTTGTAATCTGTCATTGTTCTTAGTCCCGCCCACATCTTCCTTTTAAGTCAGACTCCACTTTTTCTCTGTATTGTCTCTTTGCACTGCTGATCCGGAGTTCATACCTGGACTTCTTGTACTCCTCCAAATCTCCACCTCTGTGCGCTATAGTGCGTGCTTTTAGCTTGCCGCGCACCTCACCGTTTATCCAGGGCTTCTGATTCGGGAATGTCCGTACAGTAATCTTCGGTACTACGTCTGCTCTAAGACTGAAGTTATAACTATGCTTACAAAGTCTTTTGGATTTACGAAAGGGGTTTCTAACGTCTGTGACAGAACCTGAAAGTTCTGCTTTCCCTTCTGCTCCTGTTCTGATTAAAATGTGCACGTGTTGATTTATGAATGAACTGACTGCCCTGCTGTGTGTTTACTTCAGAGTCGAGGGACCGCGGCAGTGTGACCAGCCTGAGCAGTGACTTCTCCCTCATCACTGAGGAGGGGGGCGGAGCCTCCAGCCTCAACCCTGACACCGTGGACCTGTTCTCCAGCCAGCCCCAGGCCTCCAGCTGGTCAGTATAGGCTCACAAAATGTATTTTTTGTTTTGTTGGATCCAGGAGGATATCAAAAGTGCAGCCAAATGAGACACAAAAAGCCAAGGGATGATGGTCCAGCCGCTGAGTTATTAAAGTGCATTTACAGGACATAAGTGCATACATATAAAGAGAAAGAGCAGTAGGAGAAGAAAGCTGTTAGTCCCCGCCAGTCTAAGCCTAAAGCAGCTTAACTAGGATCTGGTCCAAGGCAAACCTGAGCCAGCCCTAACTATAAGCTTTATCTGAGAGGAAGGTCGTCAGCCTGCTCTTAAATGTAAGCCCGTGTTAAGGCACTGTGGTTATTCAACTGCTAGTGAGGCGATGAAATGCAATCAAAGTCCAGTTTGAGCAACAGATCTGTGAGTTTAAAGGGAATCCAATCACTGGCCAAGTTCCAATGTCCATACTGAAGGACTCGCAGTCTTTAACAAACTCTCTGTTAGTCCAGGAATGTGCACTTTCCAACATAGTGTGTTGAATGACATCGTAGCAGAATCTGCCAGGTTCATTATTGTTTCCCCAGATGTAGTGGTTGCATTTGAGTGAAAAACAAGTTTGAACAATTTAACAGATATTTCCTTTCAGAACAGCCAAAATGTACTTTGATCTATTTAAAGCACTTTTTTATGATTTCTTCATTTGAGTTTTATCATTTGAAATGTCATCACTAGCTGCTGCTCCACTGTCATGCTAATGTATTGTTTCCCTCCCCAGGAGAAAAGGCCCCACCTCCTCCCCTCAGATGGTGGTTTGGAATAAACCCACCCCTCCTGACGAGCATCTCTCCCATCCTCTCAGTGAGGCCAGGTCTTCCAGCTCCTCCTCCTCCAACCAATCAGAACACGCCGTCACACGCACTGGCAGCAGCCCACTGGCTGTCCCTGGAAGAAGGTCAGTGAGTCTATACAACTCAGCCCTTTAAAGTGTGTGTGTTCAGCAATGTTGGTTGATCACCAGAGGCACAGTGTTCTACCTCCCTTGAAAAAGAGATCTATGATCTCAATGGGACCAATCTGAATAAATAAAGGTTACAAACAAACAAACAAACACAGGCTGTAGCCGAACCAGAGATATTATAACCTGTGTGGGTGGGACTAGTTTGTGGAGTTTTGGGGAGTTATTCACCCATGTCCAAGAGCTCGGCCAAAGTGTGTGTTTTTGTCAAGGTAACAACACTTGGTCCTCTAACAAAAAACAACTGAGCAAAAAAACACCTCAAAATGAAACTGCTGCTGAGGCACCAGGAAGCAAATCATACGCAGGGATTCAATCCAATGATGTTCAGTTTTGACAGAAAACAATGGCTTTTACCTCCTCTCTTTCCCTGGTATAAACATATCTGCCTTTCCTGTGCGCAATCACTCCTCCACCTGTCTCCATAAATATCAAACCTCCCTGTGCCGGAAGCTGCCTTCAAAATACAAGTCTGTGTCCTTCTGTCTTTAATTCTTTGACCTCGCTGTCTCTCAGGTTGGCCGCAGACTACCCTCGGTCCGGCTCCTCCCTCTCCACGGAGTACGGCAGTTGGCAGATTGTTTCTGGTTGTGGCAGCATCCATGACCAGGCTCACTTCCCCCCCCCTCTGACCTCAGCCTCCTCCACCTCGTCTGCTGTGGCTGCTCCCTACGACTCCCCCCTGCCCTTCAGTTTTCAGGATGAAGGACCCAGTGGACGAATGTAAGTAACACGCACCTGTCCAGCTAGGCTTTCTTTTACAATGCTGTTAGAAAAGGTAGGTCAGTTTAAACCAGGGGTGGGCAAACTTTTTGGCTCGGGGGCCACTATGAGATTTAAAATTTGTAGCAGATTGGTGAACAAATATTTACCTGTCCACTCCTCATTAAACACTCGGCACTCAATGTCGACTTTTCTTTTCTTTGGTCCACTCATTGTTACAGATGCAGGTTCAAAGGTGAATGATTGCGTCATTGCATCATGACGTAACCGTTTAAGTGTTTTTTATAAGTGTGTGTTCGCGTTCTAGTCACTTTGCTCAGCGCTACTGCTTGTTACAACTTGTATTCGCTGTACTCCCCATGAACTGTTATTGCTCAGGTTAATCTGGACCTCCTCCAATGTAAGCGTGACGTATTTGATCTTGCCGGGTTGCCGAGTGGGGCCAGAGAATAGACCAGACTCCAGCAAAGGTCAATTGTGTCTAGAGTGCGCCATCTAGTGGGATCGACTGAAATGCCGGGTATTGCAGGAAAAAGGCAAAATGAATGCGGTCTTTACTCTAATGTGGAAAATTTTAGCACCAATATTCGGCGGGCCGGATTAAAAAGCCCGACAGGCCGTATATGGCCCGCAGGCCTTAGTTTGCCCATAATTTACCAACCGTATCTTTCTGTTTGTATTAAGACAAATGAGCTCCCCCTGATAAATGAAAGGGTCAATGTTTAGATCAAATTGGCAGCTTATAACTACTTTGCGCGCACTGCAGCTGCCAAATTGAATTTATTGAAATCTCCAATATCAACGTAAGAGCTTGTGCCTCTTCGGGGGGTGCTAACACTTAACCATAAACGTTATCGTTTACTTTCTCCGTCTTTATACACTGAAAAAATTGATTCTTTGGACTAACTTAAAAAAAATCCGCTAATTTGTTACACCTCATTTTTTTAGTTTATTCCAACTTAATTTTTTGACCTAAAAAAATTCATTTGAGTCAAGTAAAAAATATTGCTTCCGTCTAAGATATATATTTACATTCACTCAAAGTAATAAGATGATTCATTACTTTGTTATAACTTAATTTTTCCTTTTGGACTAACCTCATATTTATATTAGATCTAAGTAGAGTTTTTAAGTTTGTGAAACCAAATTAAAAAAAATACTTCATTTTGTTGCAGGCAATATTTATTATAGCTTAACATATTTTCTTTTATTACAAAGCAAAAACTTGAATGTACATCAATACAATACTGTTTTGTTTACTGTAAACGACTTATAACACTTTGTTTAGCTCAGTTCACATAAAGACAGGAATATTCTCTTCAAAAGACCTTAACATTTATTGGGATGTCTTTAAAATATGCATCACCTATTCTGTTTGATAAAATACAATATCAATTATGCAAAGAATAAATAAAAGTAAATCAAGACCACTTTGACTTTTTTTTACTAAACTCTCCTGTAGCCTTAACCAAATACATCACAAATATGCATATGAGCATTTTAAACTAGTTGCATATCTCTCCTTTAAAATGTAAATATGTAAGGCGTTTAAACCTGGCTGCCTTTTAAAAGACTAGAACGTATGCATGACATCTTGTTTTTCTTTACATTTTTAAACACTTGAACAATATTTTCTGCAGCTCTTAATTACAACTTCAGATAAACATGTATTAGACATTAAGAAGGGTTTAAGTAGCATAACCAGAATCTGTGATGTCACATTCTTTTTTAACTTCAAATGAAACATACAGAGGCCAAAACAATTAAGCAACGAAAAATGCAGTTCAATCCCTAGCATTGCAATCTTTGAACAAGGTTGGCCTTTTGTGTCAGTTCAATTATGTCAACCAGATACGAGTTCTTGTAGAGACTGAGCTGGAGGGTGTGGACAAGATGTCAGTATCGTCTGAATGAGCAGACGCAGCTTCTTCACAGACGGTAAAGATGTATTCTTGGACACCATCATCAGGTATTGAACTTGATAGTTGTCAAATCTTCAAGGTCAGCAGTGGATGTCAGGTTAACTAGTGCATCTCCAATATCTCTGTCTTGATATTGCATTCTAAAACGTTCACCTATTGAGTGCCACAGTGACGCGTCCTAAAACCCGGAAGTAAGTCAGCATTTTACCACTTCCGGTTCCTTCGACAAAAAAGCAATGCAATTTCTCCATAGGATTTAGGAAAATAGCTCGAAATCAGGTCTGTGGTTGAAACACATTTAAGAGACGGATCACATTTTGTTCAGCCGGATAATATCCACATGTCTACCCTACTTTTATAATTTTCGAATCATAAATCTATTGATCATAAATCTATCAATTAGATTTATGATCCGAATGAACAAAACGTGATCCGTCTCTTACATGTGTTTCAACCACAGACCTTATTTCGAGCTATTTTCCTAAATCCTATGGAGAAATTGCATTGCTTTTTTGTCGAGGGAACCGGAAGGAGTTTACTTCCGGGTTTTAGGACTCCACTCCACTGCGGCACACTGCATTTCACACACTTTCCTGACTTCATCAGCAAGCTGCGCCATTGTCTCTGGAATTCCATTAGGCAGAACTAGCTTCCTGGTGTCATCGGGATTCAGAAGCATTTGTAACTTGGCTGGCGTTTTCACGGTCATGTCAGGCAACCCAAAAGGAACTAGAAAAAAGAAGAACATAAACAATGATATTAGTAATAGTGCAATGATACACTGACAACTGAATGTCAGTGTATGTCTCATAGTGACATGCCTGGAATGACAGAGCAAATGATTGCCACCAGTAGCTCTTGTTCAATAAACATACAGATGTGAGGATTGACTTTACATGCAACAATATTAATGAAGTGCAGTCTTGTATTTTTTATTTACTTGTACAATACATACTTTTTCTCATTTAACTTTAATATTTTAAATTACCTTACTTAACATTTGGGTACCTAACTAGATATATTATCACTTGAGATTAGAGTAGAGTAACGCAGCGTCCACACGGCAGCGTGCATTGAAGCTAAATTCAATCACATCAATCTCCCGGCCCGGACACACAAGCACGCGGTTTGATTGGCTAGAGCTTGTACTGGCATATAATTTGATTGGCTGACGCTTCCGTCGAAGCTTGAAAAGTTGAACTTTACTCAACTTTTGAAGCGAGCCACGGAGGCAAAGTGAAGCGACGGAAGCACAATGCAGTTCGGCAAAGCGTGACGTCAAAGTGAATGGGAAGCTGCGTTGAAGCTTCAACCAGGTTTCAAGTTATAAACTGAGCTCTATGGGGTCTTTAAACAACACACACACACACACACACACACACACACACACACACACACACACACTTAAATATGAAAAGGTTCAACTACGCGTGCACACACACACACATATCATCTCGGCTCGCGCAGCACGCTCACAGGCATAGATTGCGCAACCTTGGCAGTGCAGGCATATTGTCATTCAAGAGATGCCTAGTTATTTTGGAAAACATGTTTTGAGTTTAGCGTAAATAATACTCATTACATTGACACATGCATTATTTTTGATACAAATAATGGTTGTTGGTCATGTATTAGAGACCCACACAGATGTATGATTTCACTGCGTCCGTTGGCTCCCACATAACTCGAACCCTGGCTTCAACGCACGCTGCCGTGTGGACTAGGGATGCCAGCGATTATTCGAATAATCGTTAGTCTCCATAATCGAAAATTATTTTATTTATATCTTTTTTTTCCTGGCATAGTTTCAACCAAAATATAGACTAATGCTAATAGTATTAATAATTGTAAATGGCCATTGGTCACACCACCAGTTTGTTTTACTGTAAACTTGGAGGAAGCCAGCAGCGCAGGCTGCGCAGAGTGCAGACCATGGAGGTGCAGACTGCTGCGTCACACGTGCGATTGATTTATTGGCAATATACAAAACAGTGAGAACAACACAACTAAAGATGAACAAAGCGGTACGTTGAAAGAAGAGTTCCTCGTGGATCTACTTCAAACTGACAAGTGCAAATGAATAAAAAAATTTAGCC
Organism: Gobionotothen gibberifrons; assembly: GCA_943591055.1. Lineage (NCBI taxonomy): Eukaryota > Metazoa > Chordata > Actinopteri > Perciformes > Nototheniidae > Gobionotothen > Gobionotothen gibberifrons. Next base: position 687,553 of record CALSBZ010000438.1, read on the forward strand.
GTTAAAAAACTTTTTTTTTCCTCTCGGGGGGAGGGGGGTGCGCGGCGGCGAATAAGCGATTAATATTCGCCAGGGCTGTCCGATTTTGATCATGGTCCGTTTCTGGCATCCCTAGTGTGTACGGGCCGTAAGTCTCCATTTTGGGGTTATCAATCCTTTTTAAACGTACATGAAAACTACTTGCAGTTCATTTTGGAACTTACCAAATCAGCATGACCTTCAGTGGAAACAGCAAACCTGTAAACACAAAGGAAATAAATAAATAAGGTGTATTTAAACAATCTTTTTTAACAATATTTAAACAATCTTAACCCAGCATAAATCACACACCCTCACCCTCAAAGCATGGTCAACAAGACGGGCAGCGTGTTACAAGGAGATTCGGGTTGTTTCAGCACTGTTTACAGTCCCCTCTCCGGAGCGGCGTGGTCCGAGTACGGGTTGCTGCAGAGCAGAGATACACCTTCAGCCACATAACTATAGCGGTCCCGGAGCTTTAATAACGGCTCGCCAAAAGTATAAACATCTCTAACGCTGGCTGGGGTCTGGCTGGCTGTTAGTGTATTTAATATGCTGCGGGGCTTTTTTACGAGCGGAGCACGCATTCAAAATGACCTGGTTTAACAGCTTAAAAACTAGCTAGCACGTAGCTAAACTTGCATAGCCCCATATAAAATACCTTATGTGAAACCAATATAACAATTGCAACTATTTAAACTTTTCACTAGTCAAACCGACACAACAAAAAATCGCCACTTGCATGATAAATGTATGAAAATTATCTGGTTAAGCCATCCTTAAAAAATGGTTACACGTGGTTAAACGTTGCTAGCTAACACATAGCCAAATACAAAGACAGATTGTAAATGAGTTGTTTATCTTGACACGACACTAAATGGATAAACATTTAAACATAGTTTAAAACAAAAAAAGCAACCATTTCAAATCCTTACCTTATTTAAAAGTGTTTTTGGATCAGACAGTTGGTAGCGGTGTAATGGCGGCTGCAGCAAATCTTGAAGTCACCTTGCTTTGTACGTCACGTGGTCATGTGACATGCTTTGAAGTGAAAATAACGATTTAGGTTAAATATTGTTTTAAAGTTATTTCAGGGGGGGGTGTGTTTTGCTTCTGGGCAAACGGAAAAAATCATGTCCAAAACGGAAACCATGATTCTTAATTAGATCAATTTAAAAATGTACTTTGATTAAATGACACGGTCGTTGCACTTTTTTCAGTGTATGTAGATATTACTTTTCTCCGTTAATCTCCGTCACGTTGTTTCCAATGCAACAACAACTTCCAACAAACACAATGCGATATCCTTTTCAATTTCAAAGAACACAAATTGCGTTATATACATTAACAAATAACTATAAAACAACAATAATGTAGAATGACAAAATGAATGCCGTGAATAAACCGAAATACACGTGTTGAAGCGGTTCGCTGCTGATTACTATGCAAAAAAGAATATAATCAGTGATAGAATACTGTTGACTGAAACAACTGAAATGAAAAATGATAACAAGCAACGAGTGCCGGCAGACTGATAAACAGTCTTTGTTGGACATCCATTCCACAGACTTTATGAAATATCTTTATTTGGTCAAGTCCACCCTATATCATTTTAAATGTATACTTTTAATGATGATGAGAATAATGAAAAATGATCATTCCCCCAATCTTGTGAATTTCTCTAAATCCTGCAGGCCTGATGATGAAGATGATAATGATGACGATGATGATCATAATGATGATAATGAAAAGTGAGCTGATTCATGATAAATTAATGATGGGGTTAATCCATCCTGCTTGCGCCTGCATCATTCTGTTGAATCAATATTCATATAGCCAAATATCTTAGATTACATGTGTCTCTGGGGCTTTACAGTGAGAACAGCCGACAACACTGTCCCTACACACGCACTAACAAGGAGAGGATCCTAACCCCACAATTAAGGGGGGGAATGGGGAGATTGACAGAGGAGGATCCCTCCCCAGAAATTCTTCTTCTCTTCGGAATTCTTTGTGGACTTCCTCTTGTTTCTTATTATTGAATATAGCACTTTTAGAACTTTTTGGGGACTTCGAATGGAAACTGTCACACATGTGCACACAGTGAAATGTAGTCTCTGCAGTTTACCCATACAAGTATTGGTAGCAGTGGGCAGTCTAGATATATACTTTATTTGTCCCAAGTTCGGACATTGTTTTCTCACGGCAGTGCCTTGGTCTGTTCACGGCCTTGAACCTATGACCTTAAGGATCCCAATCCAAGTCACTACAGCCTGAGCTACTGCTGCAGAGTTTCTCCCCCTAACCCTTTCCTCCCTGTCTCACCTCTCTCCCCCTTGCCTCCCCCAGGTGTCCCATCCCCTCGGAGCGTCAGGCCCGTCTGGAGGCGGTGCGGGAGGTCTTCCTGGCAGCCTACAGCTCCACCGTGGGCCTCAAGTCCTCGGCCCCCAGCCCCTCCACAGCCATCACCGGCCTGCTGGAGCAGTTTGCTCGGGGGGTGGGCCTCCGGGGCACCAACGCCATCGTCTGAACCCTCTCAATGTGACCCCGCTTCCATCCACCCAGCCAGAGCCCGTGCAACACGCCTGGACTCCGTACAATAAAGTGCCAAACATCTCTGCTCGTCAGGGGAAGCACTCATCTTCCTCCTCCTTTTGATTTCCAACTTCTCTCTGGACTTGAATCTTCCATGTTCAGTCGCTTTCAGGGAGGGAAATATTTCAGCCACAGTATCAAAAAGGGATATTAGGAAGGCTCTGTAGCTGCTGAAATGTGAATGTGTGTGTCTGTGACAGGCAGGACACACACACGTCTTACTTCCTCTGTTCCGTTCATACATGTTTTTGATGCTTCAGGGTCCCTGCAGTGACCGTCCCATGTACAGGCAGATATGTGTTCTCTTGTTTCGTGCTGCTATTCATTTCTGATGCAAGCAGAGAATGTTGTTTTGTCCAGGTGCGTTTTAAAGATAAGATAAATACAGCACTTAAATACAGCACGAAATGTGTTTCTGTTTCTTATTTGGCCCAGGAGAGGATCTAAATATCTAATCTATTTACAGCCTAGGGTCTAGATTTAAAGGTAAATATTACAGTCTGTTTTAATGCCATATGAACGCTGAAAGAGTTACTGTAATACTTCCATCTGTCCTTCCTGCCAGTAAAGGGTTGGTGCGAGTTGGGGAACTAAATCTCCCTACGCTGTTCGGTGACCCCACAAGCACTTTTTTTTTTAAACGTTCTGAAACTTTGAGCATCATTGTGCTTCAACTGAAGTACTCGAAGCAGTTTGTACCACGTCTGGGGCCAATGGTCCGACCTGGAGGCAGCCTCTGGACAGACGGGATGATAACAGCGACTCTTCAGCGTGCGCACTGCATGGGAGGAAGACAGTCTTAGTCAAATAGGCTCTGATCCTTTGAAGTAGATGAGATAAAAAGAGAAGATCGTAACCCAAGAAATGAAGTTGATCCAAGCTACCGTTTCACCTCGCCACTGTCTCCATAGCCTCCTAAAGTCCATATTCATCACTTGTTCTTCTTCAGTAGCACTGACACGGTAGCACAAGAGGCACTGAGCATGGTGGTAGCAGATCTGTGAACCCAAGGCCTTTCAGAGCTCTTTCTCCACAGACTCAGCACAGACCCCTGCCCAGCTGATATATCACAGAGGTTGTTCCAAAACATGTGCGTCCTCTTCCAGGTCGCACTGGGAAGGACATTTCTAGCTTTTGGTTAGATGTACACTTTTAAGTAATTTTCTTAAGAGAAATCTGTTGAGTTTTCATTTGAGACAAGCTTGTTGGTGCCGCTGCTGAACCTCAGGACCTTTTTGTTGTGCCTTTTTATCTTCAGTAACACTGGATCACACCTCCACTGCTGCTCCAGCTTCGGGTCCTTTTCTCTTTTGAAATGGCTTTAAGAGCTTGGGGAGTTGACTGCATTAGCATTAGCAGCGTTAGCTTTGCATAAAGCTTTTGGGGTGTCCCGTTGATGGACACCCCCGAGGAAGTTGGGATGGGATTTCGTTCAGCCCAGGAATAGTAAGATGTTCACCTCTGCCTTTGAAAACGACTGTAAGAGAAGAGGATTTTATTGATTTTAGGAATAATTGTAGTAGGAATTATGGGAAATACCTTTATTCACTTTATTTGTTTCGGTGATGTGAGATGATTGACCCCAATGTCGGTGTTTTAAATACAGCGCTAGAGCAGGGATGCATATGGTCTATATTAGCCTAAAGATTAGCTTTAAAGTCAAACAAAATGTGATAACAACATCCATAAACCTCCATTCCCATCTACTATGTAGTCTGTTCAAACGGAGCATGGGTAAACAAATCAGTCGGTTTGCGGCTTGGGTTCGGGATCTTTTTCAGATTAGAGGTACTCTGGCAGAGAGGTGATGTTTTCACTTTGGTTTGTCTGTGATCGGGGTACAGAACTTCTACCTAAAACACTTGGTAGGAAGTGTAGCTTGAACCAAAGAGCAAACCATTATTGATCCAACTCAAAGGTTGGAATCAAATATTGTCGTACTTTGTGAGATAGGCCAGGTCATTCGCCCTTCCACTTCCCTTTTTCTAGTCTTATGCTAAGCTAGGCTAATCACTTCCTGTCTCTGAGGTCTGTACTTAACACACAGGCATGAAAGTGGAATCTCAATCTCATCATTTTCAAATGTTCTTTCTACATGTGGTGTTCTGATTCTGAACTACATTCTGCTGAGCTGATCTGAAGCAAGACATTTGTATTTCTTTATTCTTGGCATTACGTGATTTGAGAGCATTTGGTTTTTATGGCCACATTTATGAGTTTCTGCATGGGCTGTCTAAGTGTTTATTTTGTACAGCTTTACTTGAGACTTTCCTCCCCGCTCTGGCTTTAAGCTTTCTTTTGAAGATATCCTTCCTGTCAAGGACTTTTGATTCAGTTGAGGTTTCATATCGGTTGTTTTTATTCTACTGTCTGTCTGCATCACAGTAACATGTCAACATGTTGAACAGTTCTTACACTTTGTTACTTCAGATACTCTTTTCACTCTCTGCTTTTGCATGACATCCTCCGAGTGTATCTGAACTGCGGAATATAATGTTTTTTATTTGTTTGACAAATGACTTCTTTTTTATTTGATTTCAGAATCTCTTTAAAATGCTGCATTGCACTCGTCCTGATGTTCTCTCTGTAGAGTTCTCTCTGTACAGTTGATGCATTTTTAAATAACTCTTCCTTGTTGTTGTTGTTGTTCTACATGTCTCTTAACTGTGGGCCGGCGACAGC
>CALSBZ010000438.1:692857-723765 GCA_943591055.1 Gobionotothen gibberifrons
TTGTTGTTGTTGTTCTACATGTCTCTTAACTGTGGGCCGGCGACAGCTTCCTTGTTGTTGTTGTTCTACATGTCTCTTAACTGTGGGCCGGCGACAGGCGACAAGGTGAACTGAGCAGCAGGTGGCAATTGTGAATAAACAACAAACAAATGAATATCTTTGTAACTTGTTTTTGTGTAATTAGCTTCAGCTCATTGTTTTTTAATGTATTTATTTAGTACAGGCCAGAGGACACAAACAAGGACAACAAGTACAATAACAAATTAACAGTATTTACATTCATTCAAAATAACAAAAGGAACAAAACAAACAATTCTAAGGAAAGGAAGGAAGACAAAAGAAACGGTCAGTAGGATGGAACACTTCAGATAACCAGGTACAATACATCCAACAACCAGAAACACACACGCAACATGTCGAGCATATTTATTATTCCATATAATCCCACTCGGTTAGAGCTGAGTGTTTTCCATTTCATCTTGTGTTGTGCCACTTTTAGATTTGTTGTGGCAATAATTAAGTTAAATAAATGTTCTTTGCAATCTATTTTTTTAACGCCTTACATTTTGATAATTCCATGATTGAGTTTACATTAGTATTTTTTTGTGACTTAATTCTTTCTTATATTTGCTTTATCAGATAACCTCAGTATCTTCCAATATATTCGTCTTCATGCATGGTTGGTGAGACATGAACTATTTACTCAACGTCCCTTATGGCCGAGCCGACGCTAAGTGCTGGTTCTTAACACAAGAACTCTAAGTGCAGTTTGGAAAAGGAGAAGCAGTTATATAACCGATGTGTCAAATTCCCACTTGGTAGTTCTGCTGAAATTCAAAGCAAATATAACTATGTTAAGCAAGAATATGGTAATGGGAGAAAGAAGAAGAGGTTCTGAGGTCAGAGGTCAGCCCACACTGAAGCTGTCCTCTTGTCCCGCTGCCTCAGAGTGTTTGAGTGGTTCATTCATTATTTATTTATAAAAGATGTATCATGTGGATGGCACTACATTATTCTTGCTGATTTCAGATGTGCAAACACTGTTAGGATTGAATGGCCCTGGAGATGTGGGGGGAGCGGCTCCTCCTCCTCGTTCACTTCACTCTCTTTTCCCTCTCCTCTTTGCAGTTTCTACTTTTCTGCATCTTCGTATTACTTAAATGTTCAACATTGTAAAAACCTTTAAATTATGAACTATGCATGATCTGTACTTTTAGTTTCGGTACTTCGCTAAGTATTTGGTAAGTGTATATGATTCTTATACTTTTGTATTTGTCATTCAGTAAAACAACATGAATGCAGGACTTACTTTGCTTAGTATTGCTACATTGTAGTATTAGTACTAAGAGTGGAGTATTGTGTTTTGTGGAGGGGGGGGGGTTGTTGTTCTCACTCAAACAAACAAATGTGGCAACAACACATGTAGAGAATTATGTATACAGCTTCTTTTAAAGCAGGAGTGGGCAAAGAGCCAGACAACACTATGAATATAATGAGCAGTACAGTGAGAGCAACAACCTCGTAAAAGACATACAGCAAGGCAAAGCATAACGTGTATGCTACTAGTAACCGTAATGTGAATTTTCTGACCATAAAAATGTATTACAGATTTGTTCTTACCTAACCTGAGAGAGCAGATTCTCTAGTAGTTGAATGTGATTATTTGCGTTTATGTTCACTTCAAAGTACACACATGCTTACAGTTAACGATGTGTTAGCAATATCACATTCAAACAGGTTTGAAAAAGGAAACCTCTTTTGAAGAATGTTTAGGCGCTGTAAAATGGGATTCATTTGGGCGGAAAAAAAATCTAATTATTTTTGCGTCCTTCAACCCAATGCTGTCTGTACTCAGATCTTAATGATGGTGGAAAAGGAATGGAGAAAATCTTCTTCGTGAACTCTTCTTCAACCAACAAAACTAAAACAGGACAATTCTGAAAATCAGACGGATATTGTTATAGATATGCGAACTGTGGTAAACAGCTGAGAATGTGACAGCCGAACCTACTGGAGGGTCTCTGCCTCCACCGATGGATGGAGAGAAAGGAGGAGCTCTCGCTCTCTCTCCTCTCTCCCTCCTCTCTCCCCCCCCTCCTCTCTATGAATGGAGTTCTTCCTCAGGTATGCCTCCTCTCCCTCCGCTGCGCTCCAGCCGTCCGCAGGAACACTTCTTCAACCGGAGCAGATACCCTCCGCGTCTCAGTGACTCTCTCTGGATGAAACCCATCAGAGCCACAGGAGAACTCGCGCTGTGATAGAAGTGAGAACTTGGAGGATCCAGAGGAAGTGATTAAAGCCTCAGTCATGGCGACAATAGGGGACTTCGACCCGCTCAACTCCACCGTACCTGCGACCAAGATAGAGATCACCGTCTCCTGCAGGTAACAGCGTTCACACACACCTGCAAACACTCATCTGTCATCTCACACTCCCACATCCTGCTTGGTGTGAAATATAATCTCTGAGATCATCATAATCTTGTGCGTAGTTTCCTGGCGTTTTCTATGAAGCTCAGATTGTTCCTCTCGCTTTAAATCAGCGTTTTGGTTCTTTAAAGTGCATGGAGCAACTCTTCTGTATCCTGAGGAGGGATTTGCATGTGCTGTGGGTGTAGATGTGTGTGGGGGTGCAGCAACTATTCTGAGTGTCTTGGAGAGCTCCGGAGAGACTCTCAGAGATCACAGTGCGTGGATCATGTTCTCACTGTGAAGAAGGACCAGTGGCGGCGCCAGAGATTTTCTTTTGGGGGTGCTGTGGGCAGTGGCGTTGGTGAGGCACTGATTCTTCAGGTTTACAAATATTATATTTTGACCTAAATCAAAATATAATATTATTTTCAAAAGCTTTTTTTGTCTGATGCTTCGATTAATTTTAAACAGACAGTTCAACAAAAGGATACCCAAAACATTTAATTTTATCATTTAAATATTGAATTGTTCTCTCTTAGTAAGATCCCATTTACAATCAAATTGTGGTCTTACGGCCCGTCCACACTACAGCCTCGACAGCTTCAAAAACGGCTTCCAACGCGTCTGCCCATTCACTTTGAATGGGGTGACATCACGTTGCCTCGCTTTTCGCGGGAACTGAATTGTGGGTAGCTTGGCTGAACTTCTCCAGCGTCTCCGGCTTCAGAAGTTGAAAATTGTTCAACTTCTGACGCCGGAGAAGCCAGCGCCAGCCAATCAAATCCCGTTTCTGAAAATCTGACAGCTCAAGTCCTAGCCAATCAAACCGCGTCTAAGCTGGGAGAGATATCCCGCCGTTCATTTCTATATTTCAAAAACAGATGGAGGATAAACTAATTATCGCCGTAGCAAATCACCTGGTTTTGTATGACCAGTCCCTATTAACTTACCGGGATACAACCGGAGGAACCAGGCATGGAGGGAGGTGGCAGAGACAGTGGGTGAAACTGGTAGGCTTTCGCCTGTTTGGGGATTTTATATCCAGTTTACGTAGTGTTAACATAGCTAGCAAGCATAGCTTGTAAACGGGGCGGGACATTCATGTGATTGGTTGTTGGTTGCGGGGCTCGAATAAAATCCCCAAGCTTCAGACACGCCCAGCTCCAAGCTTTTTTTGAAGCTGTAGTGTGGACGGGCCGTTACAGTACCTTGACTTGAAGATGAAGTCCATTTGCCTATCCTTCTGGAGAACAATCTCTATTACTCTTTTGTAAAAGTCCTCCTTATCTTCTTGTAGTTTCAAAAGTTGAATCATAAATCGAATCGATAGATTTATGATTCAAACATGATAAAAGTAGGGTAGACATGTGGATATTATCCGGCTGAACAAAACGTGCATTTATCTAACAGGTACGTTTCCCACAGATCTTTATTTTCTAAAATCCTATGGAGAAATCTCATTGCTTTTTTGTGGAGGGAACCAATGCGCAGCTTACTTCCGGGTTTTAGGACGCGTCACTGCAGCTCTCTCGTCTCCTCCTACACACCACACTTTTCGCGGCACACATACTTACAGCCAATCAGCTCTGAATTATGTGAGATGACGTATGGTGGGGATGGCAGCTCAGTGCCCCTATGATCATTATTTTTTTGCCACACACATTAAATAGGAACATACTCTGAGCATGCGCAGTGTAGTTTTTACAGTCACCATTGACTAAGGCCCAATCCCAAACCACTCCCTCGACCCTACCCCTCCGTGACGGAGTGAACACCGTCTGTAGCCACACTCGCAGCTCAACGAGGCTCCCTCCTGTCACATGGAGGGAGTAAATACAGCAGGAGGGGTAGGGTCTAGGGCAGGGGTCTCCAACACGTCGATCGCGAGCTACCGGTAGCTCGCAAGCCCTCAATAAGTAGCTCGCCAAGCAAATCCAAAATGTAAAAAATACACCAAAAATAAAGGAAATGTAATTAAAAGAATCTACCCTATGCATAAACGAAACCTCAATCATAGCGAACTCTATCTACTTACTACAACTCTATATCTATCTAACACCCGGCTCCTCCCCCCACCCCCCACAATGAATATCCACCAATCACGTTCTTGCTTGATTTGCGGGACCAGCGTTGCAGTCTGGAGGAAAAGCAATGTGGAGCGGCACCTCACCGCTTCATAAGGAGTTTAACCTTTCCTTCTGGCAGAATCTACACAACACATCAGCCCCATTGAACACAGCCTTGTCGTGCCAGCCTGTACAACACATCAGGGGCATAGTTTTACTGTGTGTGTGTTGCAACTTGCATATTTATTGCACTTGACGCACACACACGCATAGCGTAATTTCCATGGGGACAGTCCCCCCCACTTTTCGAAATCCTGTTTGTGTCCCCCCACTTTACAAATAAGTTTATTTTATTTAGAGAGCACACCTTTATCTATTTAATATAGTTGTAACAAATAAAGTAAGAAATCAGTCCAATGTGTACTATATTGTATTTAAAAGGGGAGTGATTAGTAAAATATGCATAAATAGAAAGAAAAAATGCTAACTAGGTAACATAAGATAAGAATACACAAGTTTAAATGATGTGTTATTGGTTGTGATCATATTCTAAAGATGTTTGGAGTATTGAAAAGTATACAGCTCCCTTTCATCTGAGTGTTGAGAGCTGTATCCATAAATTCATTTTGTGCTCAAAGTGCACCAGATTGATGGATTTAACTTCGACATTTAAAAAAAAATCTTCCTCCTCTAGGACCCCCCTAGAGGAGGTGAGGCCCACCCCCAAATAAAGCAGGTTAAAATAATTAAATTGCATACATGTTATTTTAGTAAACACTGCAAACGGGTCCCACAGACCCAAACAGCACACAAAGGTTAAAGATAAGCATATAATAATGTTAACATGTGCTAAATATATACACTGCAAAAAAAAGAGGAGTAAAAGTAGCTCACGACTTGTTTTATTTTTATTTTTCAATTTGTGTCAAACACAGACCTTATTTGGAGCTATTTTCCAAAATTGCATTGCTTTTTATCGAAGGAACCGGAAGTGGTAAAAATGCTAACTTACTTCTGGGTTTTAGGACGCGTCACTGCGGTTCTCTATTGGCACACACTGTAGACACTAATTAGAAGAACACAGACTAAAACAGCGATGTACAGACGAATCAGATGATTAAACATGATCTTGAAATATATTTTATATATATCTTTTTGCATTTTTTTGTAATAATTATTTTTAATACTTTCGGCTGACACTAGGTGGGGCATGCTCCCCTGGGAAGATTTTTTTTTAAATATTGAAATTAAATGCATCAATCTGGTGCACTTCAAGAGCAAAATTAAGAGTACTATGGATACACCTCTCAACACCCATATGAGACAGAACTGTAAACAGATTTTCTATTTCTTTATGGATATTTTACTAATCACTCCCCTTTTAAACTGTAGTCTTGTTTTACTTTCACATAGTAGCCTATTTCATACCTGTTTTTCATTTATGCTCTTGTTTTTTTATAACTATAATTGATCATATAAACGTGTGACTCGGAAATACTTATTTACATTAATCGTGACCAAACTGTTTGAGACCCACTGAGATAACTTAGACTAAAGTTAACTATCGAAACACTGAGAGAGTCATTTACTTCACCTGAGCTGAGGTTATCTGAGACTCTCAGTCTGACAGGAGAGAGTTCTCCCTCCACCTTGTTGTTGAAAAAGCTCCTTATATCCGTTAGCGTAGCGAGCTACGTAGTACCAGATGCTAACCACAACGATCTCCGGTAGATACCTACCGGTGCGCGCTCCGTGGCTCGTGCCACACACACACAGAGCAGAGCTTGAATGAAACACAGAGACCCAGAAGTAGGCTACTTGTACTGTACTGTAGCATATTATTTTCGAATCAATCATTTTTCAAATTATGAATTTCACACATGAAAAAAATGTGCACCGCCACTGGAAGGACACTGAATATAATGTGAACAGTGGTGAGTTTACTGAGGTCTGGAGATAGAGAAGATCATAGGAACTGTAACTGTGTCTAATGCATGGGCGTCACAGCCATTATATGAGGGTGGGACAAGTCCCCCCCGCTTTTTCAAATGATTAGTTTAGACCCTCCCACTTTTACTATGCGGAAAGTCCGTGAATCGGTCTATCCACTCGCCGCACTTTGTAGAGCACTGTGTCAGTGCTTCACTATCAAATCCAGGGCTGCCGCTTGCGGACAGGCAAGGCAGGCAACCGCTTGGGGCCCCAGACCAGTAGGGGGCCCCGAGGGGCGACACATCTTTAAAACGACATCAGTGTCGTTTTTTTAATTTATTTATTTTATGCAAAATTCAGAAAAAAAAATTATACAAACATTTTTACAAAAAATACAATTAAACAGACATCATACATTGCCATAAGCCTTCATCAAATTCAGTTCATCTAGCCTACAATAGTGGGGGCCCCATTATTGTAGATGCACACATCCATTCCACTTGCTTATTGAGAGAATGCCCAAATCAATGAAACTCCGTGCCATGTTTTCACTGCTACTTTGTACGAAGGCAGATTCTCACATAGCGCGCGCATGTTCAAGGAGTGTTCTATTTCGTATATGGCTTCGCCCTCTAAGGCTATCGCTATTGGGTAATCCCCCTGCGCACCCGCGCAGCACTGAAACACTTGTAGTCCACGCCCACCCACAAGGTGGGCCCCACCCTCGGGCTCCCTTCCGGTATAAATAGGAAGGAGGCCCGACAATCTGCTCCCTCTTTTCTTCAGCCAGCGTTACTGAAGCACAGAGACACTAAACAAAGTCAATTATGAGCAACAACTGTGTACGAGATTGTCCCTCATGTGGCTCAGGATACATCATGAGCTACGACCAGCACACGATGTGCGAATCCTGCCTGGGGCCAGAGCACGCGGACGCGGCTCTCAGCCAGCAGGTCGCATGCTCACACTGTGCCCTAAACAACGGGCGAACATACGGGCTTATTATGGCACCTTTGGCTTTCCATACTGCCCGTCTCTCCTCGGCCGACAGGAAGCGAGGAGCGGACGCTCTCGCTGCGGCAGCCAAGGTGGACGATTGGCCCGTCCAGGCTTTCGAGCACGTGGACGGCAGCAAAAGCAGGCGGTCGACATCCGCCAGCACGTTAGCTGGCTCCAGCCTGCTGGGCGGTCACAGCAGCACCAACGCCCGCAGCAGCTGCAGCGCCCAACCCGGCCACAGCGGCAGGAGGAGAGACGCTCACAGCAGCCGCAGCGGCGTCAGGCTCGCACTTCGGCGGCTGCAGGGACTCCGTCCCATGTCTCCGCTCCCCCGCCACCCCAGAGACAGCGTCTCCCGTCGGCGAGTCAAAGGGGAGTGAGGCTCCCCCGCTCCTGGTCTGCGAGAGCCTCCGAGGAAGCAGAGCCGGTTCTGACGTTCTGGGGGTTGTGAGTAAAATAAAGTGTGTTCATTTTCCAACTTTTGTACTGAGTCAGCAGTAACAAGTGTTCTCACATATCCCCCCTGTGTAAGCCAGCTGCCTATGCCTTATCGGTTACTAGCCAGCAGGGTTCGCTGCAGGAGCCTGCCGGTTTTAACCTATCGGTTAATAAACTGCAGAGCTCGCGGTATTCCTCTGTCCGAGATACGCCTCCTACACACGGTCATAATAAATCCATGAGTGCCGTTATAACGCCTCATGTGAACAGCACTGCACACACCTCCACTCATCCCCTGAGCGTGTACGCGCCTCATGATGAGAGCCGGAGTGAAACGCAGCGTGTGGAGGCTCCCTCGCAGCCCTTTCGCCTCACGGGCAGCGTGGCTCGTCACCATGACGACCATTACAGAACATCACAGAGAAGCCCGAACGGGGGAATGAGACCCATCCTTGATCTGTCAGTATTCCAGGCTGAGCGCCCCCAGCGGCAGCGCCCCCAACAGCAGCGCCCCCAACGCCACGGCTCGCTACAGAAGCCTGCTGGTTTTAACCTGTCGGTTAATAAACTGCAGAGCTCGCTAACTAAGCCGGCTGCCACTAATCTGTTGATTAGTAGACGGCAGGGCTCGCTGCTGAAGCCTGGTTTTAACCTGTTGGTTAATAAACTACAGAGCTCGCGGCATTCCTCTGTCCGAGATACGCCTCGTACACACGGCCAGAATAAACCCATGAGCGCCGTTATAAAGCCTCATGTGGGCAGCACTGCACACACCTCCACTCATCCCCTGAGCGTGTACGCGCCTCATGATGAGAGTTGGAGTGAGAAGCAGCGCGTGGAGGCCCCCGCGCAGCCTTTTCGGTCCAAAAATCCCCGTGGGTCTCCCCTCGCAGCCTTTTCGCCTCAAGAAGCGCGAGCAGCGAGGGTGTGGCTCGTCACCATGACGACCATTACAGCATATCTCAGAGAAGCCTCTCCCCCCGCAGTTCCATGGGATACAAGAAACACTCCTGTCATCCCAGGAACAGTGTCTTGCGCTCCATTCAGCGCTGCAGGAACTCCTGTTGAAAAAGGCATTTTTTCCAAAAGGGAGGAAAATCTGGGTTTTTTTCTCCCGTTATTTTCTAAATCCCGGGAAAAAAACGGGGGAGTGAGACCCGTCCTTGATCTGTCAGTTTTCCACATTCTGACGATCAAACAGATGCTGGAATGTGTCACCAGGATGTGGTTTTATCTGGACGACCTGCTATTGCTGGCTCGCTCCAGGGAGGAAGTCGCTTTACAGACGTTACATCGCGTATCGCATCTGTCAAAGCCTGGGTTTCATAATGAATTTGAAGAAGAGCTGTCCTCTTCCCTCTCAGATATCCTTTATCTGGGAGTGGAATTAAACTCAGCCAGCAGAGCGCGGCTCTCGCGGCAGCGAGTGGAGAAACTGACAGTCCCTCTCCGGCGTGTCACATCCCGCAGGCCCTCTCCGTGATACAGCTGCTCAGCATGACGTCAGCTGGTCACGTGGGGATCCCCCTGGGACTCCCCCACAGGAGGAGTCTCCAGAGGTGGTTCATTCGGCCGCGCATCGACCCGTGAGTCAGAAGTAAATGTGCTGGAGCTGTTCTCCGGGTTGGGAAGTATTCCAGCACTTCGCCCTGTTGCTGTACAATCAGACATGTGTTGATTTGCACAGACAACAGGCCACGGCAGCCTACCTCAATTGCCAGGGAAGAGTACGATCTGCGCAGCTTCTGAACGCAGCCAGGCGGCTGCTGTTCTGGGCGCGCACACATGTTGCTCTCCATCAGAGCAATGTATATTCCCGGCGAATTGAACAGAGGGGCTCGCAGAACGCTCCTCTGTCCTGCGCACGCGCTGTCCTGCTATGTGGCGCGCACGGCGGCTTTGCGCCGTTTCAGCACCTGGTTGTGCACTATAGAGAGCGCTCGTTAGGGCAGCCTCTATCTGCACAACGGCTGTCACACTGCCTGTGTGAAGCTGTGTCACAGGCATATGTCTCCTCTGGGGTGGATACCCCGGAGAACATCAGTGCGCTCTCCTGCCTGTCTGCACGCAGGGAGCTGCTGTTCCCCCTCTTTTGTCGCTGGACAAAGTGTGACCTTCGTCTCTACTTCTCACAGCGGCGGGTATGTATTGTTCCCAGCATTCGTCCCCTCATGGTAAGTATTCATGTTATGCTATATTCCAGGGACTGTGATGCGCCATTCGCATGGCGCAATAGGCATGGGATATTATCTGAGCAGGTGTGTCTGTGCTTCTAGTACCGGGCGGACCCAGTGGGGCGCAGACTACATCTTGCTTCGCCCTTAACCCAATAGCGATAGCCTTAGAGGGCGAAGCCATATACGAAATAGAACTGAGGTTACCTACTGTAACCCCAGCTTCTATGAGTATAGGCGTAGCCCTCTAAGTGCTGGGCCCCACTGGCTCCACGAATAGCTGAAGAAAAGTTATTTTGTATGGGAGCAGATTGTCGGGCCTCCTTCCTATTTATACCGGAAGGGAGGCCGAGGGTGGGGCCCACCTTGTGGGTGGGCGTGGGCTACAAGTGTTTCAGTGCTGCGCGGGTGCGCAGGGGGATTACCCAATAGCGATAGCCTTAGAGGGCTACGCCTATACTCATAGAAGCTGGGGTTACAGTAGGTAACCTCAGTTGCCATAGTTGGACAGCTCAGATCTGTTGTATGAAGCGATGCGGGTAGCGGAGGTAAGGCACACACACCAAATGTTCAGGAAATGGTTAATACAGCGAAAATCAAAGCTGATCTCTTGGTTTGATATGTTTTCTCCCCCAGACAACATGGACATAAGAAAAAAAATGTCAAAGAAGAGGAAAGTAAGTCATCAGCTGGTAGCAGTTAATCAGTTAACAGTGATGGCGGCGGCGGCGTCTCACTTCTGGAGAGGAGTTTCGTCTTTATGTCATCATAGAGAGATACAACAAATACTGAATAGTTTAAACTTTAGATGAGAAAAGGCATCGAAATGCCAGGTTACTAGTATTTATCATGTAAACAGGGAACATGAATAACCCGATCTCTCTGTGCTCATGTAAACACCATATCTCCAATATGATCATAACCGGGATAATACTGTAAACGGCTTACTGATGTCCATGTAGACGCAGTCAGTGTGTTTTACTGGAGCCTCAGTTCGATAAGAGATTATTTTCTGAGTTCTTTAACTTAGGTACTCTCTCTCAAAATGATAATGTGCATTATGTTTTAATTATACTTCTTATCATTCAGAAGCTTTTTGTGTGTGTTTATGTTTTACTGAGTGCTTATAGGCAATTTCCATCCCAGTATTCAGTTAACTATTTATTTTCTGTGCACATTACATAGACTAGCTAATATTCCACTGCTTGGGACTTTGAGTCTTCAAAATGTCCAATGTCACAGACTGGGACTTACTTTAGAGTCAGTTGTATTTACATTCAGTATGACTTGTTATGATTCAATGTGAAAGAGTATACTGCTCAATAAATAATGATCACTTCACCACCTCTCTTGACATCTAGGCGCTTGAGAGTGAGTCAGAGGCAGAATACAGGGACAGTGGAGAGAGGTCCATTGCTGAGGTGAGTGATGAAAGGGAAATGACAGTTTAGAGTAAATTGTGATGTGGACTCTCATCTCAGAATTGTAAGGAAATCAGTGGGGATATTGAACAGGAAACATTTCAGTCAAGGGGCATCATATGACCAATATAGACAGAAGAGCAACATTTATTTGAACATTTAGGTCAATGATACCATTCCTAGGTGAACTTAATATCTGTATGGAGTCAGATCTGTTACGCTCTCCACGAGCTACAGGATTAGAACTCACAATGCAGAAACACCAGGAGGCGGAGACGTTTTATATGTGGTGAAAATATATAGTTTATTAAAACCACTAAAGTCTTCAAGTATATAAATAGAGGATTTATTGTCCACGTAATATCCTGGGTGTACACCAGCGGAGGTGTGGAGGCACACGGAGGTACGCTGGCGTGAGGAGACGAGGAATCCGGACAGGCGAGAGTTCACAGACCTGAGCTGGTGTGCGTGGAAGCACGGAGGAAACTGCAGCGAGGAGAGCCGAAGACCCAGAGCTGGCGAGAGTAGACTGGATTGAGCTGGTGTGCGTGGAAGCACGGAGAAACTCAAACGAGGAGATGATGGCTGGACGTGGCAGGCAGGATAGTTGAAGATGGATACTGGGTAGAGAGAGTATACGGTGAGTACATGAGAACATAGAGTTTTAGTTATACTATAGAATATACCAAGTCGTATTACCAGCGAGGTGAAACGACGAACTGGTGAATGCTGGATGACGACAACCGGGTATATAAGCAGGTGTAGGTGATGTAGATGAATCAGGATAATGAGCAGCAGCTGTGAAGGTGAGTTGGCGGGAATCAAAAGTAGGTCAGCCACGCCCAACCAGGAAGACAGACAAAACAGACAGACAGACAACACAACACAAAACAGAGAGGAATAGGGGGAGGCAGGCTGCAAATCCTCACAGTACCCCCCCCTTAATGGGAGCCTCCTGGCGACCACCAGGCTTGTCAGGGTGGGCTCTATGAAACTCCCTCAACATGACAGGGTCCATGATTCGGGATCGAGGGACCCAGCAACGCTCCTCCAAGTTGTAACCCTCCCAATCAACTAGGTATTGGAAACCCTTACCCCGGCGCCTGACATCCATGAGCCGACGTACTGTGAAGGCAGGATGATCATCGATGACTCGGGTGGGAGGAGGGGGAATGGTCGGAGGGCACAAGTCACTGGTGTGGACAGGCTTGATCTGGGAAACATGGAACGTGGGGTGAATCTTCATGGTACTGGGGAGTTTCAAGCGGACAGCAGAGGGGTTTATGATGCGCTCAATGAGGAATGGACCGAGGAACCGAGGGGACAGCTTCTTAGACTCGGTGAGGAGTGAGATGTTTTTGGAAGACAACCAAACAGATTGTCCAGGGGTGTACGGAGGAGCGGCTTGTCTGTGGCGGTTGGCTGACCGTTGGTTCTTGGCAGAAGTCCGAAGGAGTTCAGAGCGAGTGTCCCTCCAAACCTTACGGCATCTACGCATGTGTTGTTGAACGGAAGGAACAGCCAAATCCTTCTCCTCCTCAGGAAAGAGGGGTGGTTGGTACCCTAAAGATACTTCGAAAGGTGAGAGACCGGTAGCTGAAGACGTGAGTGAATTGAATGAGTATTCAACCCAGGGTAACGAGGAGCTCCAAGTTGATTGGTTGCGACTAGCAATACAGCGGAGAGTTGATTCCAGGTCTTGATTGGCTCTTTCCGTCTGACCGTTAGACTGAGGATGATACCCCGAGGTTAAACTGACTGAAGCACCAATAGCACGACAGAAATTCTTCCAGACCAAAGAAGAGAACTGAGGGCCACGATCGGAAACGATGTCAACTGGAATACCATGCAGGCGGAAAACATGCTGGGTGAGAAGTTGGGATGTCTCCAGGGCTGAGGGAAGCTTGGGCAGAGCTACAAAATGAGCACATTTGGAGAAACGGTCAATCACAGTCAGAATAGTATTGTTTCCTTGAGAGGGAGGTAGGCCGGTGACAAAATCCATGGCAATGTGTGACCAGGGTCGACTAGGGATTGGAAGGGGCTGAAGCAATCCTGCAGGTCTCTGATGTGAGGCCTTGCTCCTAGCACAGGTAGTACAAGCAGCAACATACTCCTTGGTGTCCCTGTCCATAGTTGGCCACCAAAAATGTCTCCGGAGAAGGGTGAGTGTGCGGTTGGCACCAGGGTGATTCGCAAAACGGGAGCTGTGGACCCACAGCAGAACTTGGGATCGAACTGAGTTGGGGACAAACTGACGATTAGGCGGACCACTACCAGGGTCAGGTTGCTCCAAAAGTGCCTCCCGGATTGTGTTACTAATCTCCCAGGTGAGAGCACCCACCACACAACTCCGGGGGAGAATAGAGTCCGAGGATGTCTCCAGACTTTCAGAACGAAACGCTCTGGACAGGGCGTCGGCCTTAGCATTCTTAGATCCAGGGCGATAGGTCAGGGAGAAATTGAAACGACCAAAAAAGAGGGCCCATCTGGCTTGTCGGGAGTTTAGTCGTTTGGCTGACTGGATGTATTCAAGGTTCTTGTGGTCAGTCCAAACAAGAAAAGGCTGCTCACTGCCCTCCAGCCAGTGTCGCCACTCCTCCAATGCCAATTTCACCGCCAGAAGCTCTCTGTTACCCACATCATAATTTCTCTCAGCTGGAGAAAGACGGCGAGAGAAAAAGGCACAAGGGTGAAGCTTATTGTCCGGCCCTGCAATCTGAGACAGAACTGCGCCAACTCCGATGTCTGAAGCATCTACCTCAACCACAAACTGCTTGTTTGCATCTGGCTGAACGAGAATGGGGGCAGAAGTGAACAGGGATTTGAGATGAAGAAAGGCATCGTTAGCAACTGTTGTCCAGGAAAACTTGATTTTGACTGATGTGAGACTGGAGAGTGGAGCTGCCACCTTGCTATAGTTCCTGATGAAACGGCGATAGAAGTTAGCAAAACCCAGGAACCTCTGTAGCTCCTTCCGAGTAGTGGGGACTGGCCACTCCGAGACAGCTTGAATCTTTCCTGGGTCTGCCTCCAACTTGCCTTGCCGGATGATGTAACCCAGAAAACTGACTCTCTTCTGATGGAACTCGCATTTCTCAGCCTTGATGAACAGCTTGTTCTCCAGCAGCCTCTGAAGAACCTGACTGACGTGGTTCTGATGTTCCTCCAGGCTCTTGGAAAAGATCAAAATGTCGTCAATGTAGACAAAAACGAAACGGTTGAGGAAGTCTCGTAAGACATCATTAACAAGGGCCTGGAAAACAGCTGGGGCATTTGAGAGTCCAAAGGGCATGACCAGATATTCAAAGTGACCAAGGGGGGTGTTGAAAGCTGTCTTCCACTCATCTCCTTGGCGAATACGAACCAGGTGGTAAGCATTTCTGAGGTCGAGTTTGGAGAAGATGGTGGCACCTTGGAGAGGTTCAAAAGCAGAGTTAATCAGGGGAAGTGGGTATTTGTTCTTGATTGTAATGTTATTTAACCCACGAAAGTCAATACATGGTCGGAGTGATTTATCCTTCTTTGCCACGAAGAAAAACCCCGCACCCAGAGGAGAGGATGAAGGCCGAATTATTCCCGAAGCAAGGGAGTCACTGATGTATTTCTCCATGGCCTCCCTCTCAGGCCCGAGAAACATTATAAAGTCTGCTGGTAGGTAAAGGAGCTCCGGGTAGTAGATCGATAGGACAATCGTAGGGACGATGAGGAGGGAGAGAGAGAGCCTTCTCCTTGTTAAAGGCCCCCCTTAGGTTGTGGTAAACATCCGGAACACCAGCCAAGTCGACCTTAACTGAGACACATGGAGCAGGCATAGGTTCAGCAGGGACGATAGGTACTGCAGACTGTAGACAATTAAGGTGGCAAGTCTGATCCCATTCCATGATTCTCCCTCCAGCCCAATCAATATGTGGATTGTGGATGCGCAGCCATGGGTAACCAAGAACCAAAGGGGTTGAGGGAGCGGAAATGACCTTCAGTTGAATCTCCTCTCGATGATTCCCAGAGATTATCAGAGTTACTGGTTGAGTCTGCTGTGTAACCCTAGATATGCTCTTACCATTTAAGGCATAAGCAGTTAATGGTTCCAGTAATGTCTCAAAGTTTATTCCCAGCTGCTTGGCGAGTTCATAATCCACAAAACTATCCTCAGCTCCAGAGTCAATGAGAGCTGAGAGAGGCAAAGTCTGAGAATTAAAACAAAGTCTGGCTGGAATCAAAAAACGACTCAAAGTTGGGGCTACAATAGATGTAGGTTGCACACTCGACAGGACCCCCAATCTCACTGACGAGCCCTTGCGTTTGGGCGGACAGGACAACCAGACAGAACATGCCCATAGCTTCATGTCGAACAGTAAGTCAACATTTTCCAGAGAGATTTCTTTGAAATCACCAGGTAAAGCTAAAAAACATTACATTTAGATTGTATTACAAAGTGTTTATTTAATACATCTGGCTAGCTATAGCTACTTGCTAACGGTTTAGCTTACCCCCGCGATTCAAAGTAACGTCAACGTAGCTGTAATTTATGCTTTGCTTACATGTTCGCATAACTTGGAAGTTTACTGACATTTACATACCTTGTTTACCTGGCTCAAGTGGTGGATCTGGGGTTGTTGTGTGAGCCACCACTTGAGAATTGTCGTATTTTTTAAGAAATGTTTTCTTATGTCCATCTTCAAAAACTCTGAGTCCGACTGACAGTTTAAGCATTGTCACAGGATAGGTACCTGTCAGCCAATAAGAATATGTTTATTTCCATGCAACTCTCTGGTTGGTCTGGTGTCTTGCCTCTGTTGCATTCACTGAACACGGGAAATTACAATTCTGCCGTCCTCTCATGATGAGGTTCAGGTAAAGCACGGTTAATGTATTATATTATTGAGGGAGAATTGTCCGGGGCTACAGAAAAAACATTCGGGGCTTTGGTCCTGTATAATAACGTCATATTAAATGCAGTCATTTGGTCTTTAGCAACAGCTTGTGAGAGCAGTGCATTCATCGGTGTTCGTTTTAATGCTGCCAGTTCTATATAAATAGACTTCTCCAGCTTCTCCCATAATCTGAGGAAGTGAAGTGGATTCACTCATAGGCAGATTTTGTTACAGCATTACTACGTCTAAAACAGTTCCAATACAAATATTTCGTATACCAATATTTTAATAGATGTAATAAAATGACTGTTACAATACAAATCTGTTTTGTTTGAAATCATTCATTTCACATCATTTCGCATGTTGTGACGTGTGACGTGTGAGGTTAAGGAGGTTCTTTCCCGGGTCGCCGAGGGTGCTGGCGTTGTTTGTTCGCCGCTCCTCCACCCCAAATATTGTTCTTTAGTCCAGATCAGAACCTCTCCTGTCTGGCTCTCTACTTTTTAAACGTCAGTCATCAGCAAAAATAGCAGCATCTCAATATCAAATCGACACAGATCTTTGTGTTGTCATCTCCTACCGGCTGGCTCTTTCCTGCTCACCGGTCCCTAGCCCGCTAGCTAGCTAGCATTATCGGACCTAGCAGGCTGCTACCTAGATGCTCCTCGGCTCCCTGAAGTCTGCTGAGCTAACATTTCTGTCTCCACCCTAACTCCACCCCAATTCCACCCTAACTCCGCGGCTCATGTTGGTCTTCCCATCCCGCTGCGATCAGCCGGCTTCCCCGCTGACATCGTCTCTCCCTGCCGCCTACAACCGGTGGCTATCAAGCTAGCTAACAAGCTAGTAGGCTGGTCCCCCGGCTCCCACTCTGCACCAGGCTGTCAGCCCCTCCTACAATTATCCTCCGGAAACCACTGGAATTATTCTCCTGATATGCTGTGGATTATCATTCTCATTTTATCTGGACTCACACCGCTCCTTCTTCCACGGTCATCCGGCTCCTGGTCTCTGCTGCCCGGGTCCCCAGCATTAGCTAGCTCCGTGCTAGCGCCACTTCACCGGATCATGCAGATAATCCGCAAACGCAAACGCCGTCCTCCACACAGAGGCTCTGGCCGTACGTTTTTATTTCATTCCACGTCTCCACACTCCATCCCGTCCATTCGGTCCTGTCACACGCCCACACTACGCCATCACAACAAACAACACGTGAATCTGAGCAATCTCCTTCCACTCCCCCGGTCCACACAACCCCCCCCAATGCAACGTCACCTCAGAGCAGCCCTGCTCAACACACGCTCCATCCACAATAAAAGCCACATTCTGAATGAATTCATTAAAGACAATAACCTGGACTTTCTGTATCTGACCGAAACATGGCAAAAACCCCTGGACTATTTTTCTTTAAATCAAATCACCCCAGCAGGATTCACATACATTGACAAACCTCGCCCACAAGGGCGGGGTGGTGGTATAGCTGCTATTATCAGCAAGGAAATAAAAGCTACCATAATCCCCATCCCTGATGTTTCTTCATTTGAACACCTGATCTTTAAACTCTCTGGTCCCACTCCCCTGGTCACAGCCATCATCTACCGTCCCCCGAAGCCAAACCCCTCCTTTCTCTCCGACCTCTCTGACATTCTCACTCAGCTTTCTGCCATATCCCCATCTGTTCTCCTCTTAGGTGATTTTAACATTCATGTTGACGACCCGACACCCGACACACCCACTCCCGAGACCACATCACTCCCGTCCTCCAGAACCTCCACTGGCTCCCCGTCCGTCAAAGAATCAACTTCAAAGTCCTCCTGATTACTCACAAAGCCCTCAAAAATCAGGCCCCCCCCTACCTCACAGACCTGCTGCACCACCACACCCCTTCCCGCAGCCTCCGCTCATCAGAAGCCAACCTCCTATCCATCCCCACCCGCACCAATCACCGGACCTGGGGGGACAGAGCCTTCTCCGTCGCTGCCCCCTCCCTCTGGAACTCACTCCCACAACCCATCAGAGACTGCACTGACCTCACCACCTTCAAAAAACTCACAAAAACTCACCTCTTCAATTTGGCTTTTAATGTGTGATTGTTTTTTGTATTATTTGACTTTAACTTTAACTATATATGTATGTGTTGTTCCTTTCTTTTCTTTTCTCTTTACTATATCTGTAAAGCGTCTTTGAGCACCTGTAAAAGCACTAACAAAATTAATCTATTATTATTATTATTATTATTAAGGACACAAGTTCCCTCGCTTTTTTTTGCATACAAGTGATTCAGCTATGGTATTACAAGAATTAGCAGTAATGGCTATTCGGCGATTTTTTAAACCTCCAATTTCGTCTTGTAAAGCTTCAACAACAGAAGAGCTACCGACTGAGCCTAACCTTACCAACCAGCAGCCGTCAGAATGTGAAGTGGCAGACACGCAAACGAGCAGCTCTGGATTAGCTAAACCAGTTAACGTTAGCCCCACAGCGGAGAGCTCTGGATTAGCAGGACCAGCTAACATTAACCGCACAGCAGGGAGACCACCGGTGCCGGGGCCGTCAGTGGGTCATGATGATCTTGGGGGAAAACACAGCTGTCCCAAGCAGTACTTTATCCGAATTCCCCTCAAAAATTATTGGGAAAACAAAACGATCATTTTCAACGTACTATTACAAGAACTATCCCTGGCTGGAATATTCAGTACGAATGGATGCCGTCTTCTGTTTTTCATGCCGCCACTTCCAGGCTGACAGCGGTGTGGAGGATTCCTTTAGAAAGGGCCTGAGTGACTGGAAAAAACGAAGCAGCAAACTGGAGAAACATGCACACTCCCAGGCCCATCTGAACTGCATGGTTAAATGGGATAACTATAAAGGTACTGCATCTTCTGGATCTATTGCAGCTAAGGGTGTAACGGTATCCGTATTCGTCCCGTACCGTCACAGTTCGGACGTCACGGTTGTTGGAGCACCACCCAGATGGCGTGGTTGAAGGTTCGACTCTGCTCCGCGCCGATCGTTGATGAGTAGCCTTTTCAAGGAAAGGACTCGAACACCGAGGTCTGAGATAAGCAATGAGCTGATTTTAATTGGTAAAAGCAACAGTACAAAATACAGAGTACCCCGGACTCAATTCTGCTACCGTGTGATATATACGTTATACGTATCAGGACAGTAAGTCAGAAGAGAGTGTCCAGTATTGAAATTAAACAGCCTACATACAAATTCAGTGGGAGGAGTTGTGTCGGTTGCTCCTCCCTTCATATCTTCTAATTGGTTGCTCACTCCTGGGCGACCCCTAGGCAATGAGTCAGCAGTTGTTGACTTCGTCTCACTGACACAGCGCTCTACAAAGTGCGGCGAGTTGATAGACCGATTCACGGACTTTCCACATGGTAAAAGTGGGGGGGTCTAAACTAATCATTTGAAAAAGTGGGGGGGACTTGTCCCACCCTCATATAATGGCTGCGACGCCCATGCATGGACTAGTTTCTCTGGATCGTTTTGAGGCAAGATATGCCTGATTTTTGCAATGTTACGTAGATGAAAGAAGGCGGTCCTTGAGATTCATTTTATGTGGGCGTTAAATGTTAAATCCTGATCAAATATAACACCAATTCCTTACAGTCTCACTGGAGGCCAAATTAATACCATCCATAGTTAATATATCTTTAGGTAGTTTGTTTCGTAGATTCTTTGGGCCGAGTACAATACCTTCAGTTTTGGCCATGTTTAACATAAAAAAATGTAAGGTCATCCACGTTTTTAAGTCCTTAAGGCAGTCTTGAATTGTATTTAGATGATTGGTTTCATCAGGCTTGATGGATAAATATAGTTGAGTATCATCCGCATAACAATGAAAATGTACAGAATGATTCCTTATAATATTGCCTAAGGGAAGCATATATAGTGTGAACAAAATAGGTCCAAGCACTGAGCCCTGTGGCACTCCATGGCTAACTTTGGTTTGCATGGAAGATTCATCGTTGACACATACAAACTGAGAGTGTTCAGATAGATAGGACCTAAACCAGCCTAAAGCAGTTCCCTGTATGCCAACTAAGTGCTCTAGTCTTTGCAATAGGACTTCATGGTCGATAGTATCAAATGCAGCACTGAGATCGAGCAAGACAAGAATAGAGACAAGTCCTTTGTCTGAGGCTATTAGAAGGTCATTTGTGACTTTAACCAGAGCTGTCTCTGTGCTATGATGTGTTCTAAAGCCAGACTGAAAATCTTCAAATAAATCATAGCTTTTTTAAGGTGAGGTGTCATGCTATTCCAGTTATTACCCGTCCCCTTGTGTGTTATGAAGGTTTTTCTGCATGTCAAAGTACACCCTGTAGTGAGTACAACTCTAAAACAGAAAATACCTCCCAAAAACGGCTTGTTGGAGATACGTCATTGTCCATTTTTTACTTCCTGGGTGCTGTGTCGTAGAAGCACCCAGTAGCCACGCCCAGAGCTATGGCCGTACCCTCTGCCAGCCTAGCATTATTACTGTTGGAATCTCAGGTTCAGTTCAAAACTGTATCCAGTCATGCCAACCCTGCTGAAAAAAACAGCTAAGACCAACAAGGCTGGTCAGGCTGGTCAGGCTGGTAAACCAGCTGGTAAACCAGCCTGACCAGCCTGACCGGCCAGTCAATATTAGGCTGGATTAGTTGGCTGGTTGAGAGGGGTTTTGGACACTTTAGCTGGTCAGGATAGCTGGTTTGGTCACAGTGGTCTAGCTGGTCACCATTAGCTGGTCGGGATAGCTGGTTTAGCTGGTAAAAACGGGTGGTCACAGTGGTCTAGCTGGTCAGGATAGCTGGTTTGGTCACAGTGGTCTAGCTGGTTACCATTAGCTGGTCAGGATAGCTGGTTTAGCTGGTAAAAGCTGGTGGTCACAGTGGTCTAGCTGGTCACCATTAGCTGGTTGGGATAGCTGGTTTAGCTGGTGGTCACAGTGGTCTAGTAGCTGGTCACCATTAGCTGGTCAAGATAGCTGGTTTAGCTGGTGGTCACAGTGTTCTAGCTGGTCACCATGAGCTGGTCAGACTGGTATGATCTTGAGTAGAACTTTAGCTGGGATTACTTGATGGTTAAGCTGGTCATATATGATGATGAAACACTCTCACCCAATTGCAGTAGCTCAATGGACATCTATCATTTCAGATCAGAGCACCTACCTTACCAGAAAGGTACCAGAATGTATAGAATGTATTGTCTGTAAATAAATACTCATACATCAAATGATTAGAAGCAGGAACATAATTTATAACACACAACATGAACATTAATACAAATTGGAAAACATTTTCGAAACACCCATTAATTCATATTTTTACTTCGACTGTTTCTTCCCGCTTTTCACGAGGTCCTGTATCTTTTGAGAAATGAAGTAACCGACCAACTTCTCCCTCTTCTCCCTCTCGGTCTTCTCCACGTTTTGTTTTGTCAGCCATCCTCTGAAGCACTCTTGAAAAGAGAAAGGAAAAACAGATTAGCTTTTAGCTTAGTGTTATGATTACTTAAATATGTGCACTGTGAGATGAAAAAGAAAAATGTATCAAATTTAGTTTTGAACATTCACTGTGATTGGGTTTATTATCCACGCAATACACCTTGTTTAATTTTGTTCTTAATTTACATTATTTAATTTCATATTCTGTTCTTGTAAATATCATATTCTATTATATTACATGTATATAAACTTTTTGCACTAATTGTTATTTTGTATTTTATTATATATGTTGCATTGTTGGAGGAGCTCAGGTCAGAAGAATTTCATTGACATTTCTACACTGTAGCTGCTGAGCATATGAGAATAAAACCTTTGCATATTGAATCCAACACTTTTTTCAGTGTAAAATCCTAAATTGTAGGATAGTTTGGCCATAATAATGCTTTATGATTACATTTCTAGTGAGAAGTGTATATTTTAATTTCAGAATTTACTTATAGATATTACTTTACACCCGAGAGTATGTATTGTCATTCTTATTGTCGATAAATTGAGGGATATACGCTATATTTTATTAACACCAGTATGTACTTTATACATCCACCTTGAGTGTTTTTCTCTGCACCGGAAATAATTTAATTTTAAAATTAAACGGCATATTATATAAACTATATCAGCGCCACACCTGCGTAACACATGGTGCCTCTTGTCTGAACATTTTTTAAGCGATTTGTAATCTATTCTTGTCGACTTGCAGCCTAAATACAAAGATAACTCCACTCTGCTACCACTGCTTACCTCTAATGAGCCTTGGTAGAACTAGTGTCCGAGTCATGGGGTCCAGAACTGACTGAAGACATGTGGAACAGAGGACAGGCATGGTTCGATGTACAGGGAACTGGAACTTTGAACAGGTGCTTTCATCTTTTCTGCCTGAAGATTCACAAGTTCTTGATCAGGTGTTTGATGTGGGCTGGCATGATCCTTTCTGCAGCGATAAATAAAGAAGACAAAGAAGACATTATTAATAAAAGTAATGATGGTAACAACAATAATATTAGTATAACTATTTATATAGCACTTACACAATTGCAAAGTGATTCTCACAATAAAAATAAAGAACAAAACAATATCAACAATAAAAAAACAAATGGTTATAGGAATGTTAAGAGACAAAGAAATGATAAACATTCTGAGAGGCCGACTACAAAAGGTAGACTCAATGGCTCTTGATGACATCAATGAGCAGTCCCAATAGATGCTGTTGTATAAAAAGAAATAGAATCGCTCCAGATTTCTTCTATTTTGTGTTGGACGATTTGTTATATTGATTGCTGATGGATGTGTATATATATATATAGGGTTTATTCAACAGCAGTAAAGCATTAAGTTGCTAAATTAACGCACACTGAACTGTAAAACAACTTACCACTGTTTAGGAAAGGCTCTGATCAGGAGGGTTGACTAGTAGGACAGCAAAGAGGTGGTGTCATATACAAACATTGGTAGATGTTACACCTGAAAGAAAGATAAGGAAATAAGAGAAGACAGGAGGACAAGCTTTAACCTGAGCCTGTTTTTTCAGTCTTTACAATGCACAGTTGGAAATTACATTCCAAAAGCTAAATTCAAACTCAATACCATAAATAACTGGGTACCAAAGTGCTTTACCTGATAGAACACGTTCCACACGGAGCAGCATCCATCCGGCTCGGCCTTTTGCTGCATATTATCTCCTCCCTCTCCACTGTTTGCAGTAGATCTCTACTGTCCAATAAAACTGAAATTCCCCAAAAAATCATATTAAAAAAAGTTCAAAACAACAACTTGCTTTTGGCATTGAAATGGATTAGAATCTCACCTTTTTCCTGGATGTCAGGAAGGCCAGGAAGTCGTTCCCTTCAAGTCTGCAACCAGTCATAGGAGTTCAAATGCAAAGCCTGAACGATGACAAGAGCGAGACTTACATTTTACAATTATATTTTTTATTAATACCAGAGCAGTGTGTACATAGGCATCCCTGTATGGCATGCAAAGAACAGATAAAATCCCCTGACTGACTCACACACTTTGGTGATGTCCTCATCTGATAAGGTTTAATTTTTTAGCAGAATAGTAACATTACTCAAAGTATATCGGACCCAACTCACTGTATCATTGAGTAGAAAAAACTGTCCCCACAATTTCAGGTACAAGTTTACAATGAAGCACAAAACCCTTTTTGTATTAAGCTAGCTGCCACAAAAAGTACAGCTACATGCTAACCTTTGGTAGAGAGCTACAGTTAGCTAACTTCATGTTCAACACAACACCTCTAATGGCATTACATTAACGATTTTAAACAAAACGTAACTCTCTCAACTTGTAAGATAACGTTAAGTTAACTTACCCTTAAATAACTACATCACGTTTTTCAGGGGAAACACAAACTGCAGAAAACGTTAGCTGCTAACTGTTGTTAGCTAAGACAGCTAGCCTCCTAGCAAACGTAAGGTTAAGTTAACATTAACGTAATGTTGTAAGAAAGCAAAACGAACCTTCGAGAAAGCTTTTACTCTCTGACTTGGTGAAATTGTGTAGTGTTGCTTACCTCCAGAAGGACTTTTAGCGCGTTTCCCAGTAGACAGAGCTGTCAGAGTTGTCAGAGCTGTCAGAGCTGTCAGAGCGGCGTTGCCTCTCAGAAGTTCAACTCCTCGACCGTTAGTCAGCATAATACCAGCTTCACCAGCATAGACCAGCTAAAACCAGCATAGACCAGCATGACATCCATGCTGGTCTATGCTGGTTTAGCTGGCCAGGCTGGTCTTGAACCAGCAAGAACAGCCTGGCCAGCTTGTCCAGCCTGGTAAACCAACTAAACCAGCCTAACACCAGCCTAACACCAGCTAAAACCAGCTAACACCAGCCTAACACCAGCTAAAACCAGCTAACACCAGCTAAAACCAGCAACCATCTTAAGCTGGTCTCAGCTGGTTTTTTCAGCAGGGAACGAGGGTCTGTTTCCTGTCTTGTGAGGGGAAATGTTCAATGCATGCCTTACCGAGGGCAGGACGAAGTCAGTGGTTGACATTCCTTTTTAACACTGTTCCTTCAGATGTTGGAGCCGGTATTTTACTGTGTGTGCGGCATTTCACGGAGAATAGCTTCACAAAACATGGAGCATTCATACCGGATATATACAGCGTAGGACACTGAAGGACGATGCTGTTCCTACTTTGTTTGGACCAGCGGGAGATTCGGGTACCCAATCTGTAAGTATTCATTGTTGTTTGTGTATTTATGATGTTTAAAACAAGCAAGCTATATCTACCACAACTGTGAAAATGGGTAAACGTTTTTTGGGGTGCTGAGCCATTGACACGGTGCTAACTGGGCTAACTCAGTTGCTAACGTTTACACATATAAACTACAATGTCAGCAGATGGCTTTACATGTTTGTCATGGCAGGATAATGTCTGCATTCACACACGGAATACTCATACAGTATACTCCGGGTGATTTCCCTTACGACCAGTACATTATATGTGGTTTTCCTCCAAGCTGCGACGGAGCTCTGTGCATGCTAACGAGGCTCATGCCAGCTACAACGAATGACCGAACGTAGTAGACTACTGTATAAGATTGCAATTGTAAACATGTTATTGCTAGCCTAATATGAACCACTAGCTTTTGTTCATAGTGGTTTTATTACACTACATCATACTCCGGGTGATTCCGAGCTCGGAATCACCCGGAGTATGATGTAGTGTGTGCATGCTAACGAGGCTAGCTATACATGCTCGGCAAACACATTGTTTTCATGCCAGCTACAAGGAATGACCGAACGTAGTCCACTGTATAAGATTGCAATTGTAAACACGTTATTGCTAGCCTAATATGAACCACTAGCTTTTGTTCATAGTGGTTTTATTACACTACATTAGTTGCCTTTTCTCCGAGCTAATGTTCATATGCTACCAAGGTAAACAAGGAAGCTAGGTTAGCATATTAGCTGGCAATATCTAACGGTGTTGAGATACACACTCCTACCACAACTACTACTAACGAATCTAAAACAACTACGTTTCTATTATATAATATTTTCTGATTTGCATTTAATTTCATCCAGCCAGATCAGGAAACTCCTGGCGTATCTGGCGGACAATACATGATCGAGACGACCACTCTGATGCCTCGTAACTGTCACAGTCTGCTCCATCATTCACCAGTAGTTTTCCGTTCACCTGTCTCACCTGTGGCCACACCCTGTGTCTCTCTCACTCTGTTTCACCCATTGGGCCATTTGGTATTTAGGCTCACTTCACTTTCACATCAGGGCCAGATCGTACTTTGCATTATGCCAGTCTTTCCCGTATTACCTCCAGATTGCTTTCCCGGTTTCGACCCTGCCTGTCCCAGACCATCCTGTCTCGTCTGTTTCCTGACCCTGCCTGAACTCGGATTATTCTGCCTTGCCTGCTCCCTGACCGGTTGGTACCTGCGACTCCCATCTTGCCTTCTATCTGCCGTGTTGTCTACTACCAGTCTTTTGCTGACAATAAAGCTGGTTACCGACGATCCCTGGTTTTCCGTGTGTTGCATTTTGGTCTTCCGTTCAACTGTGACAGTAACAGCCCCGGTTGTAGCTTGCAAGACGGCGAAAAGGGGACAACGCCTATAATGGGAGGAATGGATGATATACCGTGTATATATGTATATTTATGTTCATTTTGTACATTTCTAAAATAAAGTTTGATAGAAAATACTTAGTAGCCTTTCTTCCCTGAAATATTTGCTCCTATAACATATCATTCATATATAGCAAACCATGATTTGATTTTTCATCAAACAAAGTAGTTTATTACAGGTAAAAATAACGTACTCTTCTTCCGTTCTACACCTCAAATGTCTATACTCGAATCTGTACATGTTATAGGGTGTGTAAGGTGTATATATTGGCATATGATGGTGTGTGCTACCGTTGGTGTTTTCAGCTAGCTAGCAGCTAACTGAAGCCACCTTTCGGAGGAGCCTCTCTGGTGGTTGACTAATCAGAACAGAGGGGCCGAGCTGACCAATCGGAGCACACTGGGCTCACAGGGAGGGGGGGGGAGAGCTGCAGCGAGCCGTTTAGTGGAGAAAGTGAATACACACACTTTACAGAGATGCTGTATGCGAAACCAATGTGAGTTTGGAAAATTGCACAGTATTTTTCTATTTTAGTATACCTCAACAATGGAATTATGATCAGTGGAAATGGCCATGACACCTCACCTTTAAGTAATCACACAACTGTTTTGCGACTGCTTTCTCAAGAATTTTTGAGAGGAACGGAAGATTAGAAATAGGTCTATAGTTGGCTAAAACCTCTGGATCGAGGTAGTGCTTTTTAAGAAGAGGTTTTATTACTGCTACTTTAAATGATTGTGGAACATAGTCTGATAATAAAGACGTATTCATAATATTTAATAAAGAAGTGTTAATTAATGGAAAAACTTCCTTTAACAGCTTAGTTGGAATTGGGTCTAAGATACACGTTGATGGTTTAGAAGAAAGAATCATTGAATTCAATTGTTCAAGGTTTATGGCTGAAAAGCATTCTAGTTTACTATCTAGTGTAATATTAGAACTTACATTTCCGGGAGCTGTTGATAACACTATACTGGTCAAAGGCAAGAGGTCATTAATTTTGTCTCTAAGAGTAACAATTTTATCATTAAAAAAGCACATAAAATCATTACTACTGAGTGCTATGGGAATAGAAGGCTCAATCGAGCTGTGGCTCTCTGTCAGCCTGGCTACAGTGCTGAAAAGAAATATTGAATTATTCTTATTCTCATCTATTAATGAAGAGCAGTAAGCTGCTCTCGCTTTACGCAGTGCTTTCTTATATTCATTGAGAGTAATATGCCAAATTAAACGAGATTCTTCAAGTTTAGTGGAACGCCATATCATTTCAAGTTGTCTCGACTTTTTTAGCCATGTTGTTTTATTTTCTTCTTTTTTAAAGGAGCAAAAGAATCCAATTTTATTCGCAGCGCATCTGTAGCACTATCAACAACATGATCAATTTGGGGTGGTGTACATTTTGTATAAGTTTCCTCCCTTACATACAGACATGCTATCGAGTTAAGTATTGGTGGAATATCTTCCTTACATTTGGCTATAGCACTAACAGATAGGTTTCTGCTGCAGGAGCTTTTGACTAATGCTTTGTAGTCTAGTAACAGTACTTCAAAAGTTACTAAGAAATGGTCGGATAAAGCAGGATTATGCGGTTCGACTAATAGTTGCTCAATTTCAATACCACAAGTCAGAACAAGGTCGAGAGTGTGATTATAGCAGTGGGTTAGTTTATTTACACTCTGACGAAAACCAATAGAATCTAATATAGAGTTAAATGCAACAGTAAGGCTATTTTTATCGTCGTCAACATGAATATTGAAGTCAACTACGATAATTACTTTATCTGCCAAAGTTGATAAAAACTCAGAGAATTCTGATAACAATTCTGAATAAGGACCTGGTGCACCGTACACTGTAACAAATAAGATTGTCTGCAAAGTTTTCCAGGTTGGATGCGTAAGACTAAAAACAAGGCTTTCAAAGGAGGTATAATTTAATTTTGGTTTCGTATTGATAAGTAAACTTGAGTCAAAGATGGCTCCTCTTGGAGCAGAGATGGACCTTGTTAAAGCCTCTGCTGTCGCACCTGTTGCACTTGAGCATCTTCGAAAGACTGTTAAAAAGGACAGCTATCCAAATCTATACAAGATGCTCCAGTTGGCACTGACTCTGCCTATCGGATCTGCCACCTCTGAGAGAAGTTTTTCTGCAATGAGGAGAATTCGGAACTGGCTGCGGTCAACGATGGGAGGAACAAGATTTTCCTCACTTGTGGTTCTTCACATTGAGGACGACATAACCGCACAGCTGTCACCTGAGGGGACAGTGGACATATATGCGGAACGTAAAAAAAGTCGTCTACTTCTGCACTAAGGTAGGACACTGGTTAATAATATTGTAGCGTGTTCAAGTAACCAAGGGATATAGTTATGAAATAAGTATAAGATGTGCACAGTTATGATACGTTTTACAGTTGTAATGCACTGTTGTTGGGGGGAGAGACCACCCCTTCCATATGAGTGTGTGTGTACGGTTAGTACGGCATGAGGCGTGCATGACGGGACGAGTTGTGTTCGTATGTGGAAAAGTCATACTCAGTGCGGTGAACGCTGGCCTTATTGCTACTGTATCCGTAGCACCCCACGCAATAGTTGGGACTGTGTACTGACGTCAGTAAAAAAGGTTTGCCCCCCCCAAGCGCAAATGTCAAACTCCGCCTATGGATTCACTTGATTTTTGACAGTCAAAAGTCATTTATCAAAAGGTTAAAATCCGACCCCTGATTTTAAACACTGCAAAAACAGCCCCCAAAATATTTTTAAAACACATTTTCAAACACATTGGCTCGAATTGTTATAACAAGCATAACATTCTAGCAACTAAAAAACTGTCATGGGAAAAAACAATAGGATTTATCCCCCCAAGAAAAAACGTTTTTCACATTCTTGAAATTCCTTTTTTGCACAATTAATATACACACATTCATTCAGAGGCTCAGGGAGTAACATTCACATACACTCACACACCGTGGGCAATGCATTATGGATCAATGCATTATGGACCAATCAGGGCGAAAGTATCTTGCCCAGGGATACATGTTGACTGCAGGGGGATGGGGATTAAAACATGACCTTCTTATTTGTAGACCACTCAGCCAGTCAGCCCACCTGAAGGATAGCTTCTCAGTAACACTCCAATTCGCAACATTGTGGATTTCTAAGTGGTTGCTGAGAATCATTTTGCTGTGAGTGAGATACATAAGACATTATAGAGTTCTGAAATTGACGATGATTGACAAAGTTCTCTGCAGACAGAAGCAGGGATGTGCTGATCTTTTTG
This sequence comes from Gobionotothen gibberifrons, assembly GCA_943591055.1. Lineage (NCBI taxonomy): Eukaryota > Metazoa > Chordata > Actinopteri > Perciformes > Nototheniidae > Gobionotothen > Gobionotothen gibberifrons. Next base: position 722,560 of record CALSBZ010000438.1, read on the forward strand.
TAGCTCCTCCTCAGAACACCTGCTACCTCCCTCATCACCCCCCTCCTCCCTCACCCTCCTCGCTCACCTTCCTGCATCATCCTGTCTGAGAGGACGTGCCTGATGTCTCGTGACATTTGACGGTTCTCTCATGTAGCCACATTGTGTCGTTATTGCATGAACGTTGCAGTATTGTCAGGGGAGGTTATCTGGAGGTGAAATACTTTATTTCTAAAAGCCTCTGTGACTTCTCCCTTATTCCCAACTTTTTAAATCTCAGCTTGTTTTGCAATATGAGGAGGATTTGCCTGCAGAAAAAAGAAATGGGTCTGTCTCCACACACTCGATGCCTCAGCCAATCTATTCTCTGCCGTCTCTTTTTACCATTAAGGCTTTCATCAGCTGTGCTGCTGCAGCCCGGAGCCCCTCCAGGTGGTAATGAGCTGGATTGCTTTCTCCACTCAGGTTGAGATGCCTGACACAGAGTTTACTGTTCAAACGGAGAAGTCACAAGTGGAAAAGGGAAATGAGAATGAGGGGAGAGCCCAGATTCATGTCCCTGCATATAATGACTTGATTAAAGTGAAGACAGGCAGGCAGCTGGACCTCAGATCTGCTTTAAGTGTTTGGTACGTGAGGTGGTTTTAAGTCACGTTGTGAAAAGGAGGCAAAAGGAGGGCAGTCATTGTTGATTACAACTAGAACAGGTGCATTGTGAGGAGAGGGATGTTAGCCTTTGCAGACCATTCATTCTTTCATGAAGACCTATGTAACACACTTCATGGAAGGGAAAACACAGAGATGTCGCACTGATGAAAAAAGAATGAATCAGGAAGTGTGTAAATACATTGAAGCTCCTACAATTGTTATTGTTTGCATCTTCCACATTATTCTGATGGAATGAGATTGTGAAAATCATGGGAGCAATCGTTGCAGCCTATTTGTTGTATTCAGTCTATCCATCTTACCGTTCTGCCATAGCCTTTTTTGATTTTACTACTACACATTCTCACATAGTGGCTTTGAAAATCAGCACATTTGGCTCTACCACAACAGGGGTTAGATAACGTCCCATGTTCATGAGTATAAGTACACTGCAGAGTTGCTCTGTGGAAATGACGGTTGCAAGTATAGAGTTGTTTTTGTGCGTGTGGAGAAATCCTTTCCCCTTGGGCGAGTCGTGTGTGTGTGTGTGTGTGTGTGTGTGTGTGTGTGTGTGTGTGTGTG
>CALSBZ010000438.1:723775-736365 GCA_943591055.1 Gobionotothen gibberifrons
TGTGTGTGTGTGTGTGTGTGTGTGTGTGTGTGTGTGTGTGTGTGTGTCGTGACACTCACCTGAAGCAGTGAGAAGAGGAGCTGTAAATATTTCAGAAGGAGTGACATCACAGGCTCGTATCTGACAATACAGTGCCCCAAATCAGTAGTGTGAAAAATGTGTGCATAACTACAAAATGACCAGGGAGTTGTTGTAAAAGTTGGACATTCAATTTGCAAAAAGAGCCATCTGAAAGTGACCATACAGGGGTCAAACATTTAGAATATGCTTTATATGAATCTTCGGGATAATCATACAATGCTAATTTTGCTAGCTAATGTGCTAAGGTGGACCAAAACAGTTTAACTTGGTTCTTTCCAACAAGGACATTTTGAAATTTTGAGTGTGCAGAAAGTATTTGTAATTATCCAAACAGAAGACAATAATTTGTATATATTTAATCTCATATCATATACTTATCACATCCCTAGTAACATCCGTCACAAAATTGTTCAATAATTAATTATCTGTCTTCCTCTCTGTCCACACACATTGGAGCCTCTCTTTGAGCTGGCCTTTCCTTCCTGGTGGGGTCCCTGGTGGAGCAGAGAGCTGTGGGTGGGGGTCCTGCAATGATGCTCCATCGACAATGCACAATTAAAACAAGCAGTGATAGCAGGCCTCTCACACAGAGGTTATGCTTCTCCTCTAGATCAATGCTTTACTTTTTCAACTCACATTACTATTGGGGGTTGTATTTACTACTTATTGTTTTACTTATTACATTGTGATGGGAGACATAAATACAGATGCCAAAGGTTGTCCCATGACTCAAGTCGCGACGGACATTCTCTTAATGAACATCCTACTGTTTAGATGAGAAGTATGTTGTCATCTGCTGGCCAAAAACGTTCCTGCGTGTTCGGAAACAAACGCATTTGAAACGGAACACACCGGGAGACTGCTACCCTGCTTGTGTCATGTATGCATCTCATTAACCTCGTAATGTTCTCCAGATCAGCTTTTGTTCTCTGGGGTAAAAAAGGATCTTGCTTGGTTTGATTTAAAGCATATGGTATAAATTGTCAATACATTCTGTGTTACACCTTTAGTCTTACTTCAGTCCAACCCATTACCACACATCTTTCCCTTAGTGTTGGGATTAAGGGCCTTATTTACATGAGAGTATACCCTTTTTTTGACTGCAAAATATTGAATTTGAACTACACAAGTTTAACCATTGTGTGAATAAAATAAAATAAAATGTCAGCAAACATTTTATGAATCTGTCAATATGAACTTTTTGTGACTTCAGATAAGTTTGCTTCCTCATCACATTGATAAAAGATGTGATCTGGACGGCTTTATGTTTAGGGTTCAAGGATATTTATTTTCATTCACAACACAGGTTTGTCCAATATTCCCTAATGTTCTTTCTAGTGGCCACCACACTCCTACAATAGGCGAGTCTTTGGTGGAAGCTGTTGTCTACAGTTGTTATGTTTTTACAGGAGTGGTTACTGGCGGTATTAAAGACAGCCTACTCCTCAGTAACAGAGGATGTGACAATGTATTCTCTACATTTAGAGGCTTATTGCTGCATCCAGAGCTGTCAGACTGTGTCTTTTGCTGTTAAATAGTTCAGTAATGACAGGAAGTGAAGATAGACTGCTCTGATTTGATCACTCACCAATGACAAAGTGAAGGCTCCACCTTACAGAGCAGCTTTGAGATGAATCTCAGTGTGTGTGTGAGACAGGCAGTCAGACAGTGTGAAAGGAAGCGGGGGGTTTCCTCTGTCTGATAGGAGTTTAAGCCAGCCTTCAGTCTGCATTGATTACCGCTGCCACAGGTCTGTTACATGAGACGAATACATGACATCTGCTCTCCAGGTAGCAAAGCACCTAATAACCCAATCTCTAGCTCACTGTTGATGAAATGAACTGTAAGGTAGAACTGTTGTCTTTCAATCGAAAGGTTGTGTGTGTTCCATCCAGCAGTCCTCATATCTATGTTTTCTTGGGCAAGATACTTTTAACCCAATCTCCTTGAGCAGGTGGAATCTTTTATGGCAGCATCTACCTCTGTATGACTGGTGTCAATGGTGACTTGTAAATGTAAAAGCGCTTTGAGGTGTCACAGAGACTGGATAAATCTCCATAAAATGCAGACCATTTATTATTTACCATTCAACATTCATTTATGGTTTAGGTTCAACATTCAACTGCACCACAATGATACATTGTGAGCGCAATTGTTGAAACTGACACTTAAATTGCAAAGCCTTAGCCCAAATCTACACAACTATAAGAACATTCTCGGACCCACACCTATTGCAAAACACCACACACATTCAGTCTATCTTGGTTGGTGACAGGATCTTATAGTCATATTTCACCCAAAGATGCAGCAGGTGTTTTTGCCAGAAGCAGTAAAGTAGGAAACAAAAAGCATTCAAACTTTCGAAATAAAAACTATTTTGCACATTATAGATTTTTCAGTGGGGATAAAGGAGTCCGTTCAACTAGATTAAAGGTTGAGTGAAACCCATAAGGTGTTCTCCATGAATGCAGCGAGGGTTTAAAGGGCCTCTGCACTGTGACTGCTGCTCAGCGGGGCCCAGGTCTGATACTGAAAAGTGACGTTGCTGCTGTTTCACAGTGAAATGCAGGCAGGTCAGTGAGCACAGGGAGCCAGGACTCCTCAGGGGGAGAATGTCAATCACAGCAGGGGAGGGCTCTGATTGGATGCCCAGCTTCCCTCATATCTTGTCCTGAAGGTCTCATGCATAAGGACACATTACAAGCAGAAACCTTTGTCAGCTAAATGAGATTAGTGTCTAACAGAAGTTAAGCTTCAAAGAGAAAAGCATCACCAATCAAAACCCTTCAAAAGAACAGCCTTATGCACATCTGATGGTTTTAGGTAAAAATGTCAACCTTGTTGTTGGTTTATAGAGTGCCACAGTGACGCGTCCTAAAACCCGGAAGTAAACTCCTTCCGGTTCCTTCTTCAAAAAAGCAATGCAATTTCTCCATAGGATTTTGGAAAATAGCTGGAAATAAGGTCTGTGGTTGAAACACATTTAAGAGAGGGATCACGTTTTGTTCAGCCGGATAATCTCCACATGTCTACCCTACTTTTATAATTTTCGAATCATAAATCTAGTCGCCAGAAGTAAAATGCTAACGTTATGCTATAAAGGAACTACAGCAGGGTCGCTGCTTCAACGTCACGCCAACTTAAGATCCATATTCAAACACACAGATTGTAAATGGTACAAGTTGAAGTGTTTGTTTGCTTTCAAGCAGAACAGGGCAAACAAACTTAGCGGGAGTGTTTACGTGTTCGGTGTAATGACGTAAAACGGCCTGGACAACTTCTGTAGTCCTATTCAGCCACTTTTCACCGTTTTTCAGACACGTAAACTCTTCAGAAATCACCAGCGGGGTCACTGCTGATGTATTTAATGTCGTAGAACAAAACGTGATCTGCCTCTTCAATGTGTGTCAAACACAGACCTTATTTGGAGCTATTTTCCTAAATCCTATGGAGAAATTGCATTGCTTTTTGGCGAAGGAACCGGAAGTGGTAAAATGCTAACTTACTTCCGGGTTTTAGGAAGCGTCACTGTGGCACTCTATTGCTTCTTTTTTTTTTTTATGTATTTGGGATTGAAAGGAAACCCTAAAAACTCCCAAAGAGTTGGTGAAATGATTAAAAAGTATGAAAAACTGGAATCTTGGCCTCAATATTCAACCAATCCATTTGTTTATTTTATACATAATAAAGTATTTATATTGAATTTATTTTTATTTTTAATACCACACATCATGTCACAGGCAGAGAGATCCTGAGCACCCAATAACAAACACACATTCTTGGAGGCCATTTTTTTACTCAGATTCTACTCATTACACATCTCTTTTATATAGAATTCACCAAATAATCTTTATAAATTAGCCAACTCGAACTTGTTGGACCATGTAGTTGAAGTGGCTACACCTTTTTATACTGGAGATGATGGAGTTTTGTGGAAGCTGTTCAAAGGTCCCAGTCCCAATGCAGCTACATGCTACTCCTCTAGCTTCTGTAATGCAATATAATTAGTCCTATTTATTTTTTTCTGCAAATCTACTGTTAAACAACAAAGTCAACAAACAATGTCAAACAATTGATTTTTAAGCAGGCAAACAATCACGGCTCCCGTAAAATGATTTAAGTATGTTTATGTCATTGTAGCATGTCCTCTTCTCACTCTTCATATTCACCAATTTATATTCAAATCAAATCAAATCAAATCAAATTTTATTTATAAAGCACATTTAAAACAATTTTCGGTCGCGCCAAAGTGCTGTACATGAATACAAATAAATAAAATAACATATTACAACAATCACAGAATAAATTAAAACAAATATAAAAGCAGACACAGTTTAAGATATAAAATCAAAATGTCATGCTCTGCTCATATTTAAAAGGCCAGAGAGAAGAAGTGCGTCTTGAGGGTGGATTTAAAAGCCCCTAGTGTCTGGGCCGACCTCACATGGAGGGGCAGAGTGTTCCAGAGCCTGGGACCAGCTGCTGCGAAGGCACGGTGCCCTCTGGTTTTCAGCCTGGTTTTAGGCACTACCAGCAGCAGCTGGTCGGCAGACCTTAGAGCTCGGGCTGGGGTGTAGCGCTGGAGGAGTTCAGTTATGTAGGCCGGAGCCAGCCCATTTAGGGCTTTAAAAACAAATAAAAGGAGTTTAAAATCAATTCTGAACCGGACTGGAAGCCAGTGAAGTGAGGCCAGAATAGGGGTAATGTGGTCTCGCTTTTTGTGGCCAGTCAGGAGACGTGCAGCTGCGTTCTGCACTAGCTGCAGGCGTTTTATGGATGCCTGATCCATGCCCACATACAAAGCATTACAGTAGTCAAGTCTCGATGTCACAAAGGCGTTAATTACCCTTTCTAACTCTTTAAAAGATAAAAACGGCTTGGTCTTTGCCAATAGTCGTATTTTAAAAAAGCAGGTTTTGACTACGCTGCTGACCTGTTTATCAAATTTAAAAGCGCTATTGAAGGTCACTCCAAGGTTCATGACAGAGGGGAGGATATTGTTACTTAGGGAGCCAAGAATGTCAACGGGAGAGGCTGGAGGTTGGGGTCCAAAAAAGATGACCTCGGTCTTGCTCTCGTTGAGGGTGAGGAAGTTTTGGCTCAGCCAGGATTTTATTTCAGTTAAGCAGTCCATCAGCTGCTGTAAGTTGACATTAGCATTGAGGGGCAGATACATCTGAACGTCATCAGCGTAGCAGTGGAAGGGGATGTTGTGCTTGGAGAGAATTGCACCTAGGGGCAGTATGTATAATAGAAAAAGGATGGGGCCCAGAATAGAGCCTTGGGGAACCCCACAGGTAAGAGGGGCTTTGGCAGAGGTGAATGCACCTAGCTGTACTGAGAAGCTACGGTCTGTGAGGTAGGACCTGAACCATGCAAGAGCAGAGCCTGTGATGCCAGCGGACTGTTCGAGCCGCGACAACAGGATGCTATGGTCCACGGTGTCAAAAGCAGCTGTGAGGTCTAACAGCACCAGGACAGCTGGGCTACCTGAGTCGGCGGCTAGGAGGAGATCATTAAAAACTCTTAAAAGGGCTGTTTCAGTGCTGTGCATGGGTTTGAAACCAGACTGAAACTTTTCATGGATGCCATGCATGGTTAAAAAAGACTGCAGCTGGACATAGACTACTCGCTCCAGGGCTTTAGATAAAAAAGGTAGCTGGGAGATGGGCCTAAAATTTGCGAGAATGGTGGGGTCAAGATTTTTCTTTTTAAGTAGTGGCTTGACCACGGCATGTTTGAAGGCAGCTGGGACACATCCTGAGCTAAGAGAGGTATTAATAAGTAATAAAATACTTGCTCCAACTGAATCAAACACATCTCTGAGAAGGCGAGAGGGAATGCTGTCTGAGGTACAGTTTGTCGGCCGCAGGTGCTTGACTACATCCGAGAGAGAAGAGAGCGTTACAGGCTCAAAGTGGTCGAGGACAGCAGGGCACAGAAGAGGGGCAGAATCTGGGTTAGCACTAGTGTGGGCTAGCCTAAGTGCAGATACCTTTTCAATAAAAAATGACAGAAACTTATCACAGAGAGAAGTCGATGGCACAATTGGAGAAACATCACAGGGATTAATGATCGAGTTGAGGACATTAAAGAGAACCTGAGGTTTATGGCTGTTTTTAGAGATCAACAGAGAAATGTGCTGTGTTTTGGCTGCTTTGACTGCCGTCTGGTAGTCAGTAAGGCAAGCACGAAGGATTTCTAAGGAGACATGGAGTTTATCTTTTTTCCATTTTCTCTCTGCACGCCTGCAAGCGCGTCTAAGAGCACGAGTACAGTCATTTAGCCACGGCTGTGAGAGAACTTTGGTGCGTCTAAGCGTAAAAGGAGCAACAGAGTCAAGTATTTGGGTACATGTCGAGTCAAACATGGAGATAAGCTCATCAGCATTAAAAGCACAGTTCATCTCTAATTTACAGATCAGAGAAGCATTAAAAACAACAGAAAACTGTGAGGCAGTCAATGGGTTAATTGAACGCAGACGACGCGCAGGGGCACGTGATTCGACTCCTGCAGAAGGGATCCAGGTTGTAAACAGAACAGGTAAATGGTCTGAGATACCCGTTGCTTCACAGATTTCATTCACAGAGACAGACAGTCCAAACGATAATACTAAATCTAAGGTGTGTCCTTTTTCGTGTGTTGGGCCAGCCACGGACTGAACTAGACCAAAAGAGTCAAGGAGATTTAAAAAGTCCCTAACCAGGGGTTTTGACTCGCAACACACATGCACATTAAAATCTCCGCAGATCAAAATGCGATCATATTTCACCATGATCCCGGACAGAAAATCAGAAAAGTCATTTATGAAGTCCTTATTGCATTTTGGCGGACGATATACAACAGCACAGAGCACAGGCGAGGCCGGATTCAGTTCAAACAGCTGTAACTCGAAGCTAGCGTAGCTTGTTACAGTGTGAAGCAATCGGCATTGTAGGTTAGCTTTAAACACTGTAGCTAACCCTCCCCCAAGACCAGTAGAACGGGGGGAGCTGAAGAATGTACAGTCAGGAGGAAGAAGTTCAGAGAACGGTGTATACTCGCCAGCATGGACCCAGGTCTCCGTCAGAAACATAAAGTCCAGTTCACGAGAGGTGAAGAAGTCATTTAGCAGGAACGTCTTGTTTGCTATTGACCTAGCATTTAGCAAGGCCATGCTAAGTTGACGCTCCGGCTCCGGTCTGGCAGAAGGTGTAGAGCGTCTCAGCTGGCGAAGATTAGCGTGCTGGACACCGCGCGGGCCGGTCAGTCCGGCAGGAGGAGCAGGAGGGGCTGCCAGCGGAACCAGCAGAGGCCGCAGCTCCGGAAGAATACGCCGAATCCAACGGTCCCTCACATGTCGTGCAGCGGGAGGGCCATGGCATCCGAGGCGTGAAGAAGCAGCGGAAGAAGCCCTCAGGTGTGTCCTTAGGTAGACCAGCGCACCAGCGCGCTTTCCCCAGCGTCTGAAACGCTTTCGGTGAGGCTGCTGTCGCAGGTATGAGGGAATGTCCCACAGTAGAGAGGACGACGACGATGTATAGTGGTCAGACGTGAGTTTGGGCAGCAGTATCAGCTCCAATGAGGGTCTGAGGTGGAGGAGAGCTTGGCGATCATAGGTGAGCAGAGCAGAGACATTCTGACAAACATATGATAGAAACAGGATAGCTAATCCTAAACTCAGGGAGCGGCGAGCCGACACAGGCGCCATCTTGTCTTCCCCTAGTGGACAGAGAAAGCAGGTTGTGGATATTCTCTCAGGATTATCCTTTTTTTAACGTAAGAAGTGTGCTATTGTTAGAGCTATGATTGGAGATGCAGTTTAGCCAGCCTGTGTCTGTCCTGTGAGACATTGTGTTCATTAAAGACTGCAGAAATACTGAATAAAAAAACATTCAATTAAAGTGTACCATACCTAAAAATAGAAAATGAAATCCTGTTAAGCAAGGTCTCTTTGACTCTGATGTGTCTATTTTTTAGAGCGAGATGGAAAATGTACAACTTAAAAAACACAGTAAATCCTGTATGATATGCATGTGGAGGGGGAGCCATATGGCCGTGTTTTAGCAATACAGCTGTTGCTCTGTTGGGAGGGGAGGGCTTCTGTTCTCAGGTCGCTATATGAATATGAACATATTGCATGTCGACACGAGCAGGGCATGAACATATGAGGATGCTCACTGGGGGCCCCCCGCGGTGGCCCCTCGTCACCTTGACAGCTCGGAGCCCTCTGGAGATCAGCCTGTCAGTCACTGCCCAGCTTCAGATCTGTGTTTGTGATCACTCACTGCTCACTAATGTGTCAAGTTGTGACGAGAAACTGGGTCGTTATCCTGGCACTGATTTGATGTGTGTTTGCAATGATGCTCTTTGTGTTTGTGTGTGTATGATTCTCCCTTGATGGGGCTACAAAATGACTCAATGATGTTTCTACTTTCATATTATTGGCCATGGATATAACAGTTTGAACCTTGACTCATGTTATTCCCCTTTATCTTTCTGTTGGCAGTTGAGAAATTCCAATTCCTCCAATACATGGTGACAAAATATAAAATTACACACAGCACTGACTGACTGACGGACGTTTTTATTACAGTTTTTTTGTATTGAATTTGAAAGGTATCATTGATCATAACTGATGGATGCAACAGCTAAAACTACAAAATGAAGGCTGGATTTGTGCTTCATTATATTTTAAAGGGGCCATATTATGAAAGAGCACCAGGAAAAGCGCTAAAATACCATGTATTCTTATTCTTATTATTTGGGTTTTTTCTCCTCTCCTGTAGTGTGTTCTTTAGGTTGTTGTGCATGCACATGGTCTGTAAATAATAATAATAATAATTATAAATGGAATTTATAAAGCGCCTTTCAAGGGACCCAAGGTCACTGTACATGGTGGACAGACAACACAAAACAGACAGTGAGGAGCGAACAAACAAGAAAACAAATAAGGAAGCCAGGGGACCAGGAAAGGACTAAGGTCCGAAGGCCATGGTGAACAGGTGGGTTTTTAGAGACGATTTGAAGATGGCCAGTGAGGCAGCATTCCGGATCTCAGAGGGAAGTGCATTCCAGAGGGTGGGGGCAGCAACACTGAACGCCCTGTCACCCACAGTACGAAGACGAGAGCGGGGGATGGAGAGGTCTGAGGACCGCAGACTCCGAGAGGGGGTGTAGGGATGTAGGAGGTCTGTTAGGTACTGGGGGGCGAGGGTATGGAGGGACTTGTACGTGAGGAGGAGTGTTTTGTAGTGAATCCGGGACTTGACCGGCAGCCAGTGGAGGTGGATGAGGGTGGGGGTGATATGTTGCCATGGTTTAGTGCGGGTGAGAAGCCTGGCGGCAGAGTTCTGGACATATTGGAGCCTGGCCAGGGATTTGCTGGGAACCCCGGACAGGACTCCATTGCAATAGTCCAGACGGGATGAGATGAAGGCGTGAATGAGTGTTTCAGCCACAGAGTCGGAAAGTGAGGGGCGGAGTCTGGCAATGTTTTTGAGATGATAGAAGGCGGATTTGGTGATGGATCTGATATGAGCCTGGAAAGAGAGGGTGGAGTCCAGGATGACTCCCAGGTTGCGGACTTCAGTGGACGGGGAGATGGAGCAGCCGTCAATGTTGAGAAGCAGGTCACCAACCTTCTGGAGCTGCGCCTTGGGAGCCACAATCATGAGCTCAGTTTTGTTGCTGTTGATTTTTAGCCAGTTGGATGACATCCATTTTTTGATGTCCTGGAGGCAGTTGACAATGGAAAGAGGTGGGAGCTGTGTGGACGGTTTGGTGCAGAAATAGAGCTGTGTGTCATCGGCATATGAGTGAAAGCTGAGGCCATGTTGGCGGATGATTTGACCAAGTGGGAGCATGTAGATGGTGAATAGGAGGGGTCCAAGCACAGAGCCTTGAGGTACACCTTGGTTAACTGGGGCCGGAGGGGAGCTGCAGTCACTGATAGTAACGAACTGAGTCCTGTTAGAGAGGTAGGATTCAAACCAGGCAAGAGCTGTGTGACTGAGGCCAAGGTAGGCTGACAGGCGGCTGAGGAGGATGGTATGGGATATTGTGTCAAAGGCAGCGGAGAGGTCCAGGAGGATGAGGATACTGATGAGGCCAGAATCAGGAGGTCGTTAGTGATTTTAATGAGGGCAGTCTCAGTACTGTGATGGGGTCTGAATCCAGACTGGAGGGGCTCGTAGAGCTCATGAAATGACATGTGGCGTTGGAGTTGTGCGGCAACTACTCTTTCCAGGATCTTGCTCACGAATGGAAGGTTTGAAATCGGCCGGTGGTTGTTGAGGTCCTCCGGGTCTAAGCCAGGCTTCTTCAGGATTGGAGAGACTGAGGCAGTTTTGAGGCAGGGTGGGACTATGCCAGAAGACAGGGACAGGTTCACAATGTCAACAATGGCAGGGCAGATGGTGGATAGAGCTGCCTTGACCAAGGCTGTGGGCATGGGGTCAAGAGAGCAGGTCGATGTCTTGGCCTTGGTGACCAGCTTGGCAATTTGGATGGCATCCACTGGGGAGAAGGTGGAGAGGCAACACCCAGGTGGACGAGTAATAGCTTGCAGCTGGGGTGCGGTAGGAGTAGGGGGGGGGGGGGGGGGGGCCAGGCACCTGAAGCTGCTGGTGGATGGAATCAACCTTGGCCTGGAAGAAATCCAGAAACTTCGAGCAGAGATCGAGAGCACCTGAAGGAGGGGGTGGGTCCAGGGGGCGGAGAAGCCGGTTTATGGTTGAGAACAGCATTCTCGGTTGGGATTGTTGGATGCCAATGAGGGTGGAGTAGTACGAAGACCTAGCCAGGGAGAGGGCTTCTTTGTAGGCCTTTACATGGTCCAGGTATGCTTCGCGGTGGACGGTGAGGCCAGTTCTTGTTTTGAGTCTCTCTAGCCGACGACCAGAAGCCTTCAGGGCGCGGAGTTCCGTGGTGAACCAAGGGGCCGAGCGGGTGAAGGAGACAGTCCTGGTTTTGAGGGGGGCTAGAGAGTCAAGGCTGAGGGATAGAGCTGAGTTGTAACGAGCAACCAGGCCATCCACTGTGGTGGTAGGGGGAATGGAGGCTAGGTGGGCTGCTATCGTGCTGGTCAGGGCTGGTGCACTCAGTGTTTTGGTGTTTCTGAATGTGATGGTGCGTTTAGCACGCTGAGTGGGCAGAGGGACAGGAACAGTAAAGAGTATGGCAAGGTGGTCAGCAACAGCTAGGTCCAGGCACTGGAGATGGCAGGGAGGGGTGCCTAAAGAGCACACTAGGTCCAGCGTGTGACCTTTGTTGTGGGTGGGACCTTGGACGTGCTGTGTGATGTTGAAGCAGTCGAGTAGTGAGAGAAAATCGGAGGCAAAGGTGCAATGTGCTGGAGTCGACATGGATGTTAAAGTCACCAAGCAGCAGTGTGGATGGAGATCTGGAGCAGACACAGGTGAGCAGCTCAGCAAACTCAGACAAGAAGATGGAGGAGGCTTTGGGGGGGCGGTAAATGAGGACAACCTGTAGCTGTGATGATCCAGGGAGGGAAAAGGCAATACACTCAAAAGAGGTTGTATTTACCACAGGGAGTTGTTTAATCGGAATTTCTGCTCTGTGGATAACAGCCAGCCCACCACCCCGACCCAGGGAGCGGGGCTTCTGCAGGTAAACATAGCCTGGGCGTGTGGCTATGTTTAAGGTGAAAAAGTCTTGTTGATTTTGCCAGGTTTCCGTAAGGCAAACAAAGTCCGTTTTTTTGTCAGAGATGATGTCGTGAATGAGTGGTGCTTTATTATTGAGGGAACGGGTATTCAGCAGCATGAATGTGGGGGCATTGCTACTGGAAGCTGGCGGTGTGAGCAGAATGACACTGTCAACACAGACCAGGGCCATCAGATTGCCAATGCACGTGCGAGGTTTGGGGACGGTGCGCGCGCAGGACCAGCTGGAGAGTGGCTCCGTCCCAGCAACAACAAACCTACGCCGGGAGCCTCTATGGATGTACTGAGGTCTGCTACGTAACAGCCCAAGCTTGTTGATGACTGCTAAGCATAGAGGTTGGATAATACAACTATTGAGAGTAACCAGTTGTGCAGTGGAATATTTCAGCATCATGGAGCCGGAGGTATGCTAGCACAATGCTACGTTAGCTGAGAGCCAGTTTGGAGAAGGTGGTCCCAACCAAGAGGCTAGCCACTCCAGGATGGACTAAAGTGTGTCGTGGAACAGGACTCTCAGCATGGACAGCACTGGGGGGGGAGGTGGGTGATCCAGATAGATTCTGTGGAAGGTAGCCGAGCCGAAGAGATGCAGCGGAGCTAGCCAGCTAGGCTAACCGCACCGGCGGGCAGCCGTGGGTTTGTCGAGCAATGCGTGGTGATGATGGCACAGAGTAGAGGCGGCAATACGTGACTGAAAGTCGGCGACGGGTAGTCCAGAGTCGGGGGACGCAGGGAGGGCAGGACAGAGCAATCCGCCGGGTGACGACAGGAAGCAGAGATCACCCTGGAGCCGGAGTAGCTGCCACAGCTAACTGCTACAGCTAGCTACAGGAGCTGGTGTAG
>CALSBZ010000458.1:3864-18972 GCA_943591055.1 Gobionotothen gibberifrons
AAATGCCCAATTTCACGGCAGAAAAAAACATGTTTCTGCCCCTGGCTCCAAACATTTTATTATCGATATAGTTAGATTCCACCTTCATGATTATGAATCTGGGAGTGAATTGTTTTCTAACACGACCCTTTTATTTATATTAGGTCTTAACGTTTTTGCATAAATTAGGGCGTGGTCACATTGAGTGACGGCTCTGTCAAGTGACTGCTGCTGTTAGCTTCGTGTCTCTCTGCTAGCTGCTCCGTGATGCTACAGGGACTCTGCCTGCTCAGTTCATCCGGGGAACACAACTTGACCCCGGCCGTGTTTGTTTGTTCTTCATGCTTATATATCGGACTATTGTGACTCGCTCTGGGGTTGAAACAGACGGTGCATGAATGCGGTTCTGCGGTAAGTGAAATTCGAGTACTTATTTATGTGTTAATGATTTTAATCAGCTACGTAATGAATGTTAAGGCTTGGGTTAGCGTGTCGAGTGGTAGCTACGTCGGTGCTAACGATGCTAATCGTAGCCTCCAAGTTAAAATCATAGACTGTATATATAAAGGTTAAAACGAAATAGACAAGTGTTAAGCGTTAAGTGGGATAATACTGTAGAACAAACGGCTTCTGTTTGAGCTTGATAAAATAAGGTCATCCTTGTAACTTAGAGAGATATTTTATTATGTATAGGAACTGTATGTAGACAAGCTAATGTCGAAGTAGTGTATGTGAAATCAACCTCACAATAAGATGTGTGTATATTACAATTATTAATGTCATATTTCAAGATGATTACGTTAACGTCACAGTCATCTGAAGAACGAACCGAAACCTTGTTGTTTTTATTAATTGCATTACCAAATTGGTATCAAATAAACAGTAAGCATTGGTAACACAACTTCCAAAGTTACAGTAAAATAAAAAGGACCCTGACTCGGACAATACACAATCCAACATGTTCAACAGAAGAGAATCAGTTATATTGTTTGTACACATGGTACTTTACATATATATCTGTTTGTTTAAGGTGTCCAGGTGATGCAGACAGGCTGGACCAGAGAGTGAGAGACAGAACTGGACTCCTCACAGCAGTGAACTTCAGCACAGGTACAAAGACTCTTTCTTCATACTGTACAAAGAATCAATAAAGATATTGGTTTATACACTGATATACATTCCATTAAACAATACTAAATACTTGATCACCTACACGTCAGTGAAGTTGAGGGGTTTTCCATGCACAAAGTTAGATTTAGATGTTAACAAGCAATATGATTTTGTCAGCTTTCTAATTTAATGTAATGAAGGCAAAGATATTTAACACATAGTGAGAACTGCTACTATTTATCTCTCAATATTGTCTGTAAAAAACGTGGTGAAAGTTATTCTTTCAGTGAGACAACAGAGCAAGCTTCTACAGTTGCACTACGTTTTGATAACAGTTAAATATTATTTTGATAATAACATATATTTCAATGTTGATGAACTTCATACTGTTCATTCATAATCTGATTGTCTTTGTAGCTCACTGTTGAAATACAAAAAAAACATTACAATTACAAAATAGTTATATCTACAGCCCCTACAACACACAAACACACCGCTTTCATAAATAACACACTTGTTCTGCAATAATATGTTTTATGTTTCCTGTAATTTTTGTTAGGAAAGGACATGCCTGAAAGACACGACATTTTCTCCTTCTCTGAGGGTCAAGAAGAACATCCAAGAGGAACATTAAAAACTGATGTTGAATGCACCTATTTCCACATCTACACTCCATCAGCTGATTATTTCTATTTGCCTCACTTTATGAGCTTCACATCACCTGTGCCTTGTACCGCAGAGTTTGCAACGTCACAAATAAATCGAGCCAATCTTCAGTCAGATGTGAATGTGTAATCTAACATTTTCAGTACGAATAATGGACGAAAGGAGTGCAAATACAAATACAATTTATTGAAATGTGAACCAAAGGTTAATCAAACATGTTTTAAATAAAAAGCACATATGGACAGAAGGTGTAAACCTATTAAATGTATAAGTAAACACATTTAGTCAAATAAAGTGACAGACTAGGCCTGTGCAGTTGGTATCAGCTTTGCCCACCATGGGCTCCTCCATCAGGCCTGGTCCTCCTCGCTGAGGAAAGACCCTCAGTCCTCTCCAAACCAACAGACAGGACGTCCATCACACGGAGGTTTCTCCCTGAAGTCTCTGCAGCTCTCTGGACACCACACTGTCTCAATCCGTCCACACTGAATATGAGAGGGGAAAAATGAAAATAATAAATGCTTTAGTTTAGACAATAAGAAATATAAAGTTGACTGTTGAGTTGCTCAGTTTTTTTAGATTGTCAATACTATTACTGTATAACTAATATCTCAAGTTAAGAGGGACATTCAAATAAAGATTGGTCTTTAAATACATTTTGTCTTTTGAATTGTTTGTCTAAAGTCAAGGATCTAGAACTGGTACTTAGTTGTAATGATACAGTCTGGTTATTATGCTGTTTGGAGGAGGCCTCACAGGTAAGAGCACTAACTAGCTACCATCACATGTACCTTAGCTTGACTTAAATGTATTAAACGTATAGTTAAGTGATATCAAAATATAAATAACTAATGTCATGCAAACATATTAATATTTGCTTGATTCCAGTGTTGAATTTAGCACAATTGCATACAAACGTTGAGGGATTTTAAGATTCTGAAGTATTATGCTAAAAACTCAATAACTTAGATTATTATTTATAGTTTTGCTGAATAGTTTCATGTCCGCTTACCTTAGAAACGTAAAATGCGACGGCAGTGTGCAGATGGGGACCATGTTAGCTTAGCTTGGTAGCTTCAGCTAGCTCTTGAACTTTCAGCTCGGTGGCAGCAGGTCCCGCCTCTGCTCCGCCTCTTTACCCTTATTTGGAACAGGCTGGAGCAGGCGGGAGTTGAACTCTGACGTCGCTGTCGAGCCGTTAGTGGCCGACTCCGCCTACTAAGGGCTTCTCGGCAACTCTGCAGAATCCTATGGGTGACGTCACGGACCCTACGTCCATTTATATATACAGTCTATGGGCTAAACTAACCTGTAGCTGCTCCGTACACACTCACAACAACGTCATACAGACTTAAATAAAGCAGCGACTGTATTCGCCATGACACAGACAGTCTGTGTTTTGTATATGTTTAACTTTTGTCCAGTTTCTGAACAGACATGAGGAGCTGTGAGCTCTGAGTGTGTGCTAACAGCTAACAGCTGATGTGTTGGGCCAATCACGAAGCGTCATTTCTTGACTGGCAGCAAAAACAACCAATCACAGCAGTGCTTCTCTGGCTGGCTCTGTCCAATCACAAACAAGAAGTGTTCTCCCTAAGGAATACCCTTTCCGTGCAATGTGAAATGCTGTGGTGTTTTCTGAAATGCTGTGGTGTTTTCTGAAATGCTGTTGTGTTTTCTGAAATGCTGTGGCGTTTTGTGAAATGGTGTTGTGTTTTCTGAAATGCTGTTGTGTTTTGTGAAATGCTGCGGCGTTTTGTGAAATGCTGTTGTGTTTTGTGAAATGCTGTTGTGTTTTGTGAAATGCTGTTGTGTTTTGTGAAATTCTGTGGCGTTTTGTGAAATGCTGTGGTGTTTTGTGAAATGCTGTTGTGTTTTGTGAAATGCTGTTGTGTTTTGTGAAATGCTGCGGCGTTTTGTGAAATGCTGTGGTGTTTTGTGAAATGCTGTGATGTTTTCTGAAATGCTGTAGTGTTTTGTGAAATGCTGTAGTGTTTTCTGAAATGCTGTTGTGTTTTGTGAAATGCTGTAGTGTTTTGTGAAATGCTGTAGTGTTTTCTGAAATGCTGTTGTGTTTTGTGAAATGCTGTGGTGTCTTGCACTTCAGGGCCACCGTACGTTTGACCTCTTTCTTTTACAATTTTGGAATTGAAACGGGGAATCGATAAGAACCGGAATCGATAAGCAGAACCGGAATCGGAATCGATACATTTCAAACGATACCCATCCCTATCCAGGACACAGGACCACAGCAAGAGGGCCTAGGTATAAAAGTCACGGCTCGCCACTGTAAGAGGGCCTGTCTGTCAATGAATCCCCGGGCTACTTTTTCCCCCCAGTCCGCCCCTGCCCCCGACGGCAGTTCACGGTGGAGGTGGATGCTTTCACATCGGGGCTATGCTCTCACAGAGGACAGAGAAAGACAGTAAGCTCCATCCATGTGCATACCTTTCACGTAAGTTGTCTGCTTCAGAAAGAAACTATGATGTAGTTAATAGAGAGTTATTAGCCGTGAAGGTCAATCAATGTTTATTTATATAGCCCAATATCACAAATGTTACATTTGTCTCAGTGGACTTCACAGTTTGTACAGAATATCAGTATGACAATACGACACCCTCTGTCCTTAGACCCTCACATCGTACAAGGAAAAACTTCCAGAGAAAACCCACAGTTTAAAGGGAAAAATGGGAGAAACCTCAGGTAGCACCTGAGTGGAGGCACTGGCTAGAAGGGGCAGAACAACCATTTATTGTGTGGACAGACCACAAAAATGTGGAATATATACGCAAGGCTAAGAGGTTAAACTCCAGACAAGAACGATGGACCTTGTTTTTCAATAGGTTTAACGTCACTCTCTCCTACCGTCCAGGCTCGCAGAACACCAAACCAGACTCCTTATCCAGACTGTTTGACCCAGAGGCCCTTCCCAAGGAGGCCAAGTCTATTTTACCACCCACTCGGGTGACAGGAGGGGTGACATGGCCAATTGAGGCTAAGGTAAATTGAGCGTTATGGCACATTTCCACTGCAGCGGGGTAGCCCCGTTTAAGCGTCCTCGCTCAGGCCTCGGGCTGCCTCACTGGCCGTCCGAGGCCGTGGCGCATTTCCATTACAGTTTAGGACCTGGGGTAGCAACGCGATGTAGGCGGGGCGATAGCAAGACGAGATGCAGAAGAAGCTGACGAGAGAGTTTTGGAAGTCCTACAACGCTGCAGAGACTACAACAGGACTAGACGACAACGCTACTGGGTAAGCTAACGTTCGCTAACTAGCCATGTGTTTAGGCTCACGCTCACAATACGACCAAAGTGTTTCAAGTATTTTATTAATTGTAGCTACCACTTATACGTCTTAAAATATGTATGCTTTTGTTTGTGTATTTCAGAAGAGGAGGAGGGCAGGGACATATAGGGTCTGATGCACTACCTGAATACCCAGAATGTATAATGTAATACCTAAATATTCATTGTATTGAACATAAATAAATGTCTTTTTTTCACATACATGTGTTTGTCAAAAAGTACCCGCTCGCCGGTACTACGCTATATGGAAAGGCCACCAAAAACTGGCCTGGCCGCTTAAACGGGGCTACCCGCTGCAGTGGAAATGTGCCATTAGATGGAAAAACTGTACCCAGCGTTGGCCCCCCTAACCGTCTCTTTGTTCCTCCGTTCTGACATGATTCACTGGGCATCTGTACTAACATGTCATCCAGGTATCAAAAGAACTATGTACATGATTAAGCAAAGGT
Organism: Gobionotothen gibberifrons; assembly: GCA_943591055.1. Lineage (NCBI taxonomy): Eukaryota > Metazoa > Chordata > Actinopteri > Perciformes > Nototheniidae > Gobionotothen > Gobionotothen gibberifrons. The sequence goes on from CALSBZ010000458.1 coordinate 9,374, forward strand.
TTTGGTGGCCTAAAATGGAGAAGGAGGTAACTGAGTATGTGGCAGCCTGCGCTACCTGTGCTCGGAACAAGACCTCCACACAGTCTCCATTGGGTCTGCTGCAACCCTTGTTCATTCCAAGCCGCCCATTCTGTCTGACATGTCGCTGGATTTTGTCACTGGACTGCCGCCCTCTGCAACACCACCATCTGCACTGTTGTTGACAGATTTAACAAAATGACTCACTTTATCCCAATGCCTACATTTCCCTCTGCTAAAGAGACAGCAGAAGCGCTCTTATCTCATGTTTTTAGACTGCATGGTTTTCCTCGAGATGTGGTGTAAGACCGTTGGCCGCAGTTCGTTTCCCAGTTTTGGAAGGAATTCTGCAGCCTGATAGGAGCCACTGCCAGCCTCACATCTGGTTACCACCCACAGGCTAATGGTCAATCAGAGAGGATCAACCAGGAACTGGAGACGTGTTTAAGGTGTCTGGTGTCCCAGAATCCCACAACGTGGAGCAAGCAGCTCATATGGGTGGAGTATGCTCACAAGACCCAACCTACATCTGCCACGGGTCTCTCCCCTTTTCACTGCACCTATGGTTACCAACCTCCTCTTTCTCCAGAAGTAGAGAAGGAAGTGACTGTACCATCAGCACATGCCCTGGTGAGGCGGTGTCGCAGAGTCTGGGCAGGTTCTCCTGAGGAGTGCTGCTCGCATGAAGAAGGTAGCAGATCGACATTGTCTTCCTGCACCCGTCTACAGACCCGGGCAGAAGGTGTAGCTGTCTACAAGAGATCTACCCCTACTTGTGGCCTCCAGGAAGCTGGCTCTGAGGTTTGTGGGTCCGTTTCCCATAACTAAAGTGATTAACCAGGTGGCTGTTCGCCTGCGCCTGCCCAGGTCCCTGAGAGTTCATCCTACCTTTCATGTTGCCAAAATCAAACCGGTTCGTAAGAGTCGTTTGGTCCCTCCATCCATCCCCACCCCCCCCCCCCCCCCCCCGGAAGGTCCCCCCCCGCCCCTGCCCCCCAAAAAAACCCCCCCGTCCCCGGCGCCGTTGGCCCCCCCCCCCCCCCCCCCCCCCCCCCCCCCCCCCCGGATGTTAGACGGTAGTCTGGTCTACGACATCAATAAACTGCTAGCAGTCAGGAAGAGAGGAGGTGGCCGACAGTTCCTTGTAGACTGGAGAGGATAAGGTCCAGAACATCGGTCGTGGGTACCAGCAAGCTTCATTGTGGATCAGAGGCTGATGAATGACTTTTTCGGCCGTAGAGGGGGGGGTACTGTTGGGTCTCGTCAGATTTGTTAGTTTTTTTATCCTTGTTTATTTGTATTAGTATTATTTCTCGGTTAAGTTTATATTGTCAAGTCTGCTAACCCTTTTGTTGTCTGTCATTTCCTGTTTTACTTTGGTAATATCCTCTCTCATTTCAGGTAGTTTGACTCTTACCCATGTGTGTTTTCACCGACCTGATTACCTGCCCCGCCCTTATTGTTTGCACCTGTAGAGCCCCTTGTGTGTGTATTTCATCTGTGTTTTCTCTGTGACCAGTGCCAGATCGTTTCGAGCCTTATGCTGCGTTCACACCGGACGCGATGCGAATATTCGCTTCGCTCTTATCGCATCGCTCTAAACGGTCGAGTTTCACTGCGGCTGTCCGCTGTGTTTACTCGCATCATTCAAACAAGACCTGCTGGCTAGGGCGCTACAACTACAACACAATTAACCTATTTTACCCTGATTTAATTGTAATACACGTTTCAAAATGATGCCGAAGTAACAACATACTGATACCTGTTAGTCAAAACCACAAATTAATGCTTTGACAAGTCTGCAGACAAGACGACAGGCGAAAAACCTTTTAAAATGCGTGTTTTCTGAATGGAGATCAGATCGATCAGGCTAAGCTAACGTCCTCACCGTTGATTGGCTACCGCGAGATCGCGTCACGCGAATTTGACGCTCGAGTTGAAAAGATTGAACTCGAGCGGTTGTCACGGCCCCCTCCAATCGCCTCTATCGCGCTGCGGCATTCGCATCAACCGCTTCATGCGCGCCGCCGGAGAGAATTCGCGTATCTCTGCATTGACTTTACATGTAATCGCGCCGCCCCCAAACATCGCATCGTGTCCGGTGTGAACGCAGCATTAGAGTCAAGCCTTATGTTATTTGTTATTTGTCAGCCAGTTGATATCTGTGCTAGAGTGAGTTTAAGTTAGTATTTAGTAAGTCATTTTTTGTTTACTATGAGTGTTTGTATTGCCTTGCAAATCACCTAAAGTAAATTCCTTTTTTGAACCGTCTTTTTGTCTGGAGTCGTGCATTCGGGTCCCATCATTTTCTTGTGTGCCCCAGTCGTAACAGAATGTCAGCTCCAATATGGTGCCACGAGAGCGAAGCACTCTCGTCACTCCGTCTTTCTGTTATACGCAGACACACTTAGACACTCACGCACAGCCAGGTTCACACATACACACACACACACACACACACACACACACACACACACACACACACAGACTCGCCCCTACACTCAAACATAAAGTCTTAAATAGCAGGTGCCCATCAGCTGTGATGTGTTCCTGCTAAATGTCTCCTCGGGAGGCGATAAATATTCCATCAGCCTGTCTGTCATTGGCAAGAGAAAGTCATAATGAAGCCTAAAGATCATTCTCTATTCATGTGCCAACATTAGCCCCTTCCATAAAACAAACTCAAATATTTATCAGAGTTGAAAAGCCATTCAGTAATATCAGTGGCAGTGTAAATGGACGTGAAATATTATAAAAAAAGAAATCACACATGAAAAAAGTGTTTTTCTAATAATAGCACCCGCATTGGGTATGGTGGCAGCATTCTGGTTGGCTGGTTTTTATTGCTTGTTATTAGATCCTGGCAAAACAATTATTAATCTTGTAATTCTTTTTCCTGCTTTTGCTGGCAAAACAAAAGAATTAAAACAGTGCCCTTGGGCTGCACAGTCCCACTGTAGTGATTAAAAACAGGAAATTGTGATGCATAAACTATTAGACAAAGCCATAATCAGATTCATTAATTTCCTTCATTTCTAAAGGCTAACGGGTTTTCTTAAAGCCACACTGCCTTCACTGTAAAACAGAGATGCATCTGAAAATGTGAACGAAGCAATAGTCAAAAAATGGTTATTTGATTTCATTTACTTAATTAGCACTGATGACTCAACATAGGTGCCTATCCCTGATCCATCTGCAATACTGTGCTAAGATGTTATTGGGGTTCTATACCGGTTATTAAGTTGTTAAAATGTCTTAATGATCCAGAATTTAAGACTTTACGCTGTCATTAGTAAATTTGTATATTATTATGGCAGCTTTAAATGTGTTTGGATGGTTTTTGTTTTTGTATGGAGAAAAAATTAAACAGTCCCAGGGAAATTGGATTGCTCAAAGAAGCACAATCTTTAACATGAAAAAGTAAATAGTTTCCTGTGTTAACTGAAACTCATGTAAAATGGCAACTTAGCCAGCAGAATAGAATGCTGTATCCAAAGGGTCTCAACAGTAAGACTCAAAATACTTTATTAATCCCTAATACAATGTGTAATCTCTGTAAGGCCTAATAGCATAAAACCATGTGTATTTTAAAATTACCATCTGATAAAACACACATTTTCATCCTTGCAGTTAAACACACTTTGATATTTGACATTTTATGTAGACATTCATAAAATACATATATTCAGTTTTAATGGCATGCATCTTTTGACATGTGAAAATTACAATATTACAGTAGAAGAGCCATATTTAACATTGTGTTTTTGAATAAAGAAAAAGCCAAAGCATTAAATAGAATTCAGCGTTATGTGATGACTGTAAGTATTATTTTGATATAACACACACACACATACTCACAATCACACTGGAGAGGAAATACAGACAAGTGACAATGACAGAAAGGAGGAAGCCCTTGAAAAGCAGATGAAAAATTACAACTAGGAATGACCACAATCAATTCTGAAACACTGCACAAAATTAATTAGGTTTCTGCATGCAGCGTGTGTGTGAGTGTATATGTGAGCGTAATTTGTCTCTGTGCTTCTCCACTGCCACTGAGAAGACAGGGAGGGGGGGGGGAGACTGTTCAGCCTCTCTTTCACCCCATCTCATTCCTCTTCAGCCCAAATGATTAACTACAAATTACTGATCTCACAACATAACAGTACTGTATGTGTGTGAGTGACTGTGTGTATGAGAGCCATGCATCAATATCAATAACAGTGGCAACCAATGACAAGTTACTCACATATATTAGTCAGATACGGACATAGCAGACACATGCACAGGCTGAAGGCCAGGGCGCACCAGTATTTGTAACAGCAAATATATCACAAATCTATTCATTGCTATTGAATGGGGCTAAAATAAGGGCTTCAACACAAAGTAAATACATGTCTTATACATAAAATCTACATTTAATTGTGTTGTTTGCTCCACCTCTCCTCAGGTGTTCCTGATCTCCACTGATACAAGGAGGGCTGGATGAGGAGCACTCTCTCTGCCTGCCTGCCCAGCACTCAGTTATCTTTAGTTTAACAGTTTAAGCGTTAGTTGGCCAATACTACCCTTTGTTTTACTCCTAGGATGGGGGAACTGGTAGTCAATCAATCAATGTTTATTTATATAGCCCAATATCACAAATGTTACATTTGTCTCAGTGATCTTCACAGTTTGTACAGAATATCAGTATGACAATACGACACCCTCTGTCCTTAGACCCTCACATCGTACAAGGAAAAACTTCCAGAGAAAACCCACAGTTTAAAGGGAAAAAATGGGAGAAACCTCAGGGAGAGCAACAGAGGAGGGATCCCTCTCCCAGGACGGACAGAAGTGCAATAGATGCCGTGTGTAAAAAAAAAGATAATACATTTGCAACATAGGTAGTCCAAATGTTTGGAAATGCATGTGTGTATAATAGGAAGATGAATCCACGAGGACATCCATCCATGACTTATGATCCAGGACCACAGCAATATCCACGACTCAAGATCTGGGCTCCCGATCCAGGACACAGGACTGCAGCAACAGGATCATCCATGACTCCGGATCCCGGCGTATATAGACACCAAAAAGAAAGAAATTTGGGGAAGCTGGGTTAATCGGAACATGAGAGTACACAGGTACAGACAGAGAGAAGGAAGAAGTAAGATGTCCCCCGACAAACTAAGCCTATATCAGCAAAACTAGGGGCTAAATCTAATCAGCCCTAACTAAAAGCTTTATCAAAAAGGAAGGTCTTAAGCACACTCTTAAAAACAGATAGGCTGTCTGCCGCCCGAACACAACCTGGAAGCTGATTCCACAAATGTGGAGCTTGATAAGAAAAGGCTCTGGCTCCCATTGTACTTTTAGAGACTCTAGGAACAACCAACAACCCTGCATTCTTGGAACGCAATGCCCTAGTAGGACAGTAGGGTTCTTATCAGAATTCTCTGAGTTTTTATCAACTTTGGTACTTAAAACAGATAAAGTAATTATCGTAGGTGACTTTAATATTCATGTTGACGATGATAAAAATAGCCTTACTGTTGCATTTAACTCTATATTAGATTCTATTGGTTTCCGTCAGAGTGTAAATAAACCAACCCACTGTTATAATCACACTCTCGACCTTGTTCTGACTTATGGTATTGAAATTGAGCAACTATTAGTCGAACCGCATAATCCTGCTTTATCTGACCATTTTCTGGTAACTTTTGAAGTACTATTACTAGACTACAAAGCATTAGTCAAAAGCTCTTGCGGCAGAAATCTATCTGTTAGTGCTATAGCCAAATTTAAGGAAGAGATTCCACCAATACTTAACTCGATAGCATGTCTGCATGTAAGGGGGGAAACATACAAAATGTACACCACCCCAAATTGATCATGTTGTTGATAGTGCTACAGATGCACTGCGAATAAAATTGGACTCTGTTGCTCCTATGAAAAAGAAGAAAATAAAACAACATAGACTAGCTCCATGGCATAATGCCGAAATCCGCAAAATAAAGCAAAAGTCGAGACAACTTGAAAGGATATGGCGTTCCACTAAACTTGAAGAATCTCGTTTAATTTGGCATATTGCTCTAAATGAATATAAGAAAGCACTGCGTAAAGCGAGAGCAGCGTACTACTCTTCATTAATAGATGAGAATAAGAATAATGCAAGATTTCTTTTCAGCACTGTAGCCAGGCTGACAGAGAGCCACAGCTCGATTGAGCCTTCTATTCCCATAGCACTCAGTAGCAATGATTTTATGTGCTTTTTTAACGATAAAATTGTTACTCTTAGAAACAAAATCAATGACCTCTTGCCTTTGACCAGTATAGTGTTATCAACAGCTCCCGGAGATGTGGGTTCTGATGTTACACTGGATGGTGGGCTGGAATGCTTTTCAGCCATAAACCTTGAACAATTAAATGCAATGATTCTCTCTTCTAAACCATCAACGTGTATCTTAGACCCGATTCCAACTAAGCTGTTAAAGGAAGTTTTTCCATTAATTAGCACTTCTTTATTAAATATTATGAATATGTCTTTATTATCAGGTTATGTTCCACAATCATTTAAAGTAGCAGTGATAAAACCTCTTCTTAAAAAGCACAACCTCGATCCAGAGGTTTTAGCAAACTATAGACCTATTTCTAATCTCCCATTCCTCTCAAAAATTCTTGAGAAAGCGGCCGCAAAACAGTTATGCGATTACTTAAAAAACAATGATTTATTTGAGGTTTTTCAGTCTGGCTTTAGAACACATCATAGCACAGAGACAGCTCTGGTTAAAGTCACAAATGACCTTCTAATAGCCACTGACAAGGGACTTGTCTCTATTCTTGTTTTGCTCGATCTCAGTGCTGCATTTGATACTATCGACCATGATATCCTATTGCAAAGACTAGAGCACTTAGTTGGCATAAAGGGAACGATAGTTACGACTGTAACTACGGTTCTATGAGTCCCGGATGACCGCCAGAGGCGGTGCATTAGCACCTGGATATGTCCATCGTACGCATGCGCAGTTCGAGTACCTAATAACAACAAAGTCACCTGTGACCCACGTGACACCGGCTATATCAGCTGGTGTCATCAGCGGATCTGTTCCCGGAATCTTCTCGCGAGCACACGAGAATTCTGAGTGACCGGGAACTCTGGCGGTCATCCGGGACTCATAGAACCGTAGTTACAGTCGTAACTATCGTTCTATTTCGTCCCTAATGACCGCCAGCGGCGGTGCATTAGCACCTGGATGACTTATACCAACCATGTCATGAAGAATCCGAACACTTGCTTACCTAGCTGGAAGCAGCGGAGCTCGGCAACAGGACCACGCCCAAAGGATGGGGAGTGGCGACGTTGACGCGGTAGAACCTGGAGAATGTACCAGGCGACGCCCATGACGCCGCGGCGCAGATAGTCTCCAGGGGCACCCCTCTCAGGGCAGCCCAAGACGTTGCGATGCCCCTTGTCGAGTGACATCTCACCCCCGATGGCGGGGGGCGGCCACTGGCCCCATAGGCGTATGAGATCGCATCTACAACCCAGTGGGACAGCCGCTGCTTGGAGAGAGCACAACCCTTTCTCGTGCCGCCATGGCAAATGAAGAGCTGCTCCGCCTGACGTATATGGGCCGTAGCCCCAATATATGCCTCTAGGGCCCGCACCGGGCACAGCAACTCTGGCGTGTCGTTCTCTTGTGGGCCGTTAAAGCGTGCCAGCTGGATAGGCTGATTGGCGTGGGCTCCGGCCTCTCGGTTTTACCCGAACACCAATGAGAGAAGAGCTTCCATTTGCACTCGTACTGTGCTCGAGTGGATGGTGCTCTGGCATTCAGGATGGTCTCTTTGACAGACTCCGTGAAGCCACTTAACAGTGGGTTTGGCCCCTCAGCGGCCAGGCCCAGAGCTGAAGGCGGTGAGGGTCGGGATGCCAGATCCGACCCCCGAGCTGTGACAGGAGGTCTTTCCTGTCGGGGAGACGCCATGGTGGGCCGCAGCAGAGGCTGCGCAGCAGTGGGAACCACACTCTCCCCGGCCAGCAGGGAGCGATCAGAAGGAGCCTGTGCCCCTGGGTAAGAACCCTGTGGAGCGTCTGTAAGATCAGAGCCATTGGCGGGAAGGCATACAGGAGACTGTTCGGCCAGTCGTGCGCCAGAGCGTCCTGCCCCATCGGGCTGGTCACCTCCCTCCAGGAGAACCAGAGGGGACAGTGCCTCGATTCTTCCGAGGCGAAGAGGTCCACCTCGGCCCTGCCAAAAAGACACGAAGGGTGTCTGCTGTGGTCAGCATGTGAAAGGGCAGCACCTTCAGGAATCTGTTGAGTCCTCTGAGGTCCAGCACTGGACGGAATCCGCCGGCTTTCTTGGATACAAGAAAGTACGCCGAGTAGAACCCCCCGGGCTGAAGCCGAGGGTCTACTGGCTCGATTGCGCCCTTGGCCAGGAGGACGGATAACTCCTGGGCCAGAGCTAAGGCCTTCGCCGGGTCGCTGACAGCTGTCATTCTGACCCGGCCGGAGGCTAGGGGCCGGCGTCGGAACTGTAATTCGTATCCCCGGGTTAGGATGGAAACTACCCAGGGGTCGGAAGTACAGGCAGCCCAGTAGCTGAGCTGCTGCTGGGAAAAGCAGCCGACGCCCGGCCCCGGAACTTCAGGGCCTCGCCCCCCTGCCCCTGGCGCCCCTACCCCTAGCGTAAGGCGCTGAGGTACGAGGCTGCCTCGAAGGCCGGCGAGCGGGTTCCCGAAACTCCCAGCTGATATAGTCGGTGTCACGTGGGTCACAGGTGACTTTGTTGTTATTAGGTACTCGAACTGCGCATGCGTACGATGGACATATCCAGGTGCTAATGCACCGCCTCTGGCGGTCATTAGGGACGAAATAGAACTGCGTTAGGCTGGTTTAGGTCCTATTTATCTGAACGCTCTCAGTTTGTGTGTGTCAACGATGAATCTTCCATGCAAACCAAAGTTAGCCATGGAGTGCCACAGGGCTCAGTGCTTGGACCTATTTTGTTCACACTATATATGCTTCCCTTAGGCAATATTATAAGGAATCATTCTGTAAATTTCCACTGTTACGCGGATGATACTCAACTATATTTATCCATCAAACCTGATGAAACTAATCATCTAAATAAAATTCAAGACTGTCTTAAGGACTTAAAAACGTGGATGACCTTAAACTTTTTGATGTTAAACACAGATAAAACTGAAGTTATTGTACTCGGCCCAAAGAATCTACGAAACAAACTATCTAAAGATATACTAACTATGGATGGCATTTATTTGGCCTCCAGTGAGACTGTAAGGAATCTTGGTGTCATATTTGATCAGGATTTATCCTTTAACGCCCACATAAAATCAATCTCAAGGACCGCCTACTTCCATCTACGTAACATTGCCAAAATTAGGCATATCTTGCCTCAAAACGATGCAGAGAAACTAGTCCATGCATTTGTTACTTCTAGGCTGGATTATTGTAACTCCTTATTATCAGGGTGTACCAAGAAGTCAGTGAAGTCGCTTCAGCTGATTCAAAATGCTGCAGCACGTGTACTAACTAGAGTTAGGAGAAGGGACCACATTACTCCTGTTCT
>CALSBZ010000458.1:53798-64553 GCA_943591055.1 Gobionotothen gibberifrons
GTACGCATCTCCAAGTGGTTGACCAATCACAACAGAGCCGGCCAGCTAACCAATCAGAGCAGACTGGGCTCTGGTTTCAGACAGAGGGTGAAAGGAGGTGCTGCAGCACAGGCAGTATGAGAAAAATAAAGAGCTTTGTGAACATTAAAGCATGGAGACACAGTAGAGACACTACATGCTGATATGAACCTGAAAATGAGCAAAATATGTCCTATTTAAGGTGTAACATTGAGTGAGACAAGACGCTCAAAACACAACAGAAAAGTGATCCACAATGCCGGGACCTATTAGTGAATGTATTCAAGTTGGGTATCTGTCATTCAAGTTCAAATCAAATCAAATCAAGTTTTATTTATATAGCACATTTATAAACGATTTTTGGTCGAGCCAAAGTGCTGTACATATAATAAAAATAGCCTACAGTAGAGAGACTTTACAGCAAATACAACAGCACAGGTTGTTCAGAATATCAGTATGAGAAAAACGACACCCTCTATCCTTAGACCCTCACATCGTACAAGGAAAAACTTCCGGAGAAATTGATGGAAATCACCTTAATGTTAGGGTCTTTTTGCTATTTTCTAACATCCCATTATCCAGATACAATTGTAGATCTGCTCTGCATCAAGCGTTAGCCTTTGGCCTACTATAAGCCTTGAACTTCTACTTTTTTTCGTTATCCTCAATTGGAGATAAGTTAATTTAAAGGTCCCCTATTATACTGTTTTTCATCAATATATAATAGGTCTCAGATATAAAACATGTCTCTGAAGTGTTTGGCTCCAAACACCAAACAGATCATGCATTGTAGAATCCCATAATCCCCTCTGTTTCAGCCCTGTTTCAAAAGTGCTGATTCTCTGTCTGTTACTTTAGATGATAATAAGGAGCTACTCCCAACGCCCCTCTGGGAGATATTTCCTTTAAAGGTCCCATGTCTTGGCCATTTCTACTGAACATAATTCCATTGTTGAGGTCTACTAGAATATATTTATATTGTGCAATTTTCCAAACTCACATTGGTTTCTCATACAGCATCTCTGTAAAGTGTGTGTATTCACTCTCTGTCCTACACGGCTTGTTGGAGCTCCTGCCCCCCCCCCTCCCTGTGAGCCCAGTGTGCTCTGATTGGTCAGGGGGGGGGGGGGGTTACCTTACCATTGGCTAATGGTTACACAAGCCAAAAAATCGTTATGACATCATAAAGTGGCCAAAATCTGATCAGCTCATTTTCAGACAGGTTTTTATATAAATGGATCAGGACAAAAAGAGAGAGAATCTTTTTTCCTGAAACTTTCAGAATCTATTTACACAGAGGGGACACATGTTGATGTAGAAAAGACATGAAGAAGTGGATTTTGCATAGTATCTGATCATCGCCATATGGCTTGATGTAACTATGTGCTTTGGGACATTATATTGCATACTTCTTCATGTTGACATTTAGGTCTATGGAGCCATGATAATGTCCCGGGACCTGTTAGATCTGTTTGATGCTGGTCTCTACTCTTATCTGGTAGGATAATCTGATGGATGTCTGTGTATCAAAACAGTATTATTAAGGATCTCTGAGGAAAGTGTGCAAAAGTATCCTTCTGTTACACACCTCTTGACAACAAGTGTGCACGTTCTGCTCCTCTTTAGCCTCCTCCTTTATGCAGTTTCACTTTGTGTCACTAGGTGGCAGTATTAGTCAAAAGGTTATACATTAAATTAAGTACATGGCATGCAGAGGCCTTGACACCTGTAATGCACTAGTGATTACCACAATCTTCAACAAATAACGCCATAACAGATTAGTTAATAGACCCACCTGTCTTTTAGTCACAATATTATGTCATATACTTCCTGCTACAACTTTCCTTTCTGGTCCACGTGGAACTATGTAGACTTACATAAGCGCTGACCATTGATCATAACATAGTTAATGTTTATAAGACTGTTAATGATCAGCTAAATAAGAGCATGTATCTGCTTCCTGTTGGCTTCTTGGTTTCAAGTATTACAGTCATTTTCTTTGCTTGGCTCTTACGTGTACTTTCATTCTCTGTCAGTGTAACACAAATAATATGATGGAAGATTAAAACAAGGCACTCATTTGTAAATGTATTGAAAATGAAATATAAATATATCAAGCTAGTGTTTGTGAATTTGGCCTGCTCAACCAAAGTTCATCATTACTTTTCAATTGACCAATTACGAAAAACGCTGTTTACTACTTACAGTTAACCTTTATTACTATGATGATGAATCCCATTGTCCTCATTAACTGAAAACGTGTGCCAGTCAGTGGTGATCGTTTTCAGCCCAATCACAACCTTAAAACCGATAAATGCAACACAACTTACCCAAAGCATAACCTCCCCAGAAAATAGTTTAAAACGGTAAAACCATACATTCCATATGCTACGCCATGCAAAACACATCGTTTTTTGCTGGTTTATTTTTTATTCTGGAGTTCCAATAGGCTTTGAAAATAATTAGGCATAACTTTAGACATCACATGAGGTGGACAGAAAGTGGGCTAGCTCTGCTCTCTTTTCTTTCTTTAGGTCCTTCTTCAACATTTTATTCACCATTAGCTTTGTATTTTCCCACTTTTATAACTTATAATGTGCATTTTTCATTCAGTTTCATCTCTATTTTCCTAAACAAGATATTAGGGTTGTTCTTTTTCACTTTTATTGTCATTACACAGTAGGCTACTGGTACTATGTTACGAAATGGTTTCTCTGCATTTGACCCATCCTAGTGTTAGGAGCAGTGGGCTGCCATTATGAACGGCGCCCGTTTTAATTATTATATCATTAAAGGTATCTACACAACTTCATTTCTTAACCTAAGAAAAAACAGCTCGATTGTTGCATGCTAACGTTTATATGCCATGCAGCTTTATTAGGGGAGCAGTTAGAAACTGCGGTCAACTCAGCCGTCTCTCGCATTTGCTTGGTCAAATGAGCAGTGCTTCATTTTTCAGTGCGCGATTAATAGCGTCTTTACGGTAATCGCCGAGAAGCGGCGCTGACGGTAGTACAAGAGCTTGTGCCATATTTGATAAATCAATCAATGATATTTGATGAGGGATAAAATGATTTTTTGCCATAAGTTCTCAGTGAAAGTGGTACTGCTGGACAGAGTACTACTTGGACTACTGCCACAAGTACAATCAAGTACTTTTATCGTGTACTTTTTTAGTAATACCCTGTCAAACTCCCCTCCAGAGTACAATAATGTATGTTTTCTGCCATCTTTGATGAGAGATAAAATGAAATGTTGCCATAAGTTCTCAGTGAAAGTGGTACTGCTGGACAGAATACTACTTGGACTAACACCACAAGTACAATCAAGTACTTTTATCGTGTACTTCTTTAGTAATACCCTGTCAAACTCCCCTCCAGAGTACAATAATGTATTTTTCTGCCATCTTTGATGAGAGATCAAATGAATTGTTGCCATAAGTTCTTAGTGAAAGTGGTACTGTTGGACAGAGTACTACTTGGACTAATACTACAAGTACAATCAAGTACTTTTATCGTGTACTTTTTTAGTAATACCCTGTCAAACTCCCCTCCAGAGTACAATAATGTATTTTTCAAAAGTACACGATAAAAGTACTTGATTGTACGTGTGGTATTAGTCCAAGTAGTACTCTGTCCAGCAGTACCACTTTCACTGAGAACTTATGGCAAAAAAATCATTTTATCCCTCATCAAATATCATTGATTGATTGATCAAATATGGCATAAGCTCTTGGACTACCGTCAGCGCCGCTTCTCGGCGATTACCGTAAAGACGCTATTAATCGCGCACTGAAAAATGAAGCACTGCTCATTTGACCAAGCAAATGCGAGAGACGGCTGAGTTGACCGCAGTACATAGAAGGGGTGCATTTACAAATAAAATGTAAAGAAAAAACTACACCCAAAGCTTAATTAGGGCATTTTAAGTAAAGCCCATTAAGAAAGCTATTCACTTTTGAAAAAACTCACTGCTCGATGATAATTTCAAATTGTATCAATAATTAAGAGCATACATCTTACTTGTTTACATTATTCCTCATTTTAATTGTGTCTGTTTTATTCGCAATGGCAATACCGGGCACTTTATTTGTACAATTTCACTCAAACCCCTCAAAGCCATGACACATTTTTTGAAAAATCCTTGATTTGATTTAATCCTGCTCCAAATGATACTTGATTACTGTCTGTGTATACATTGTATGTCTGATTTTGTAGCCTACCTGCGCAGTAGAGGATAATCATTTCGGAAACGTAATAATTTCCTTGTTCGAAAACACGACGCGGTGTTTTACGAGCAGAACTTGAAGGTAGCACCAGGGAACCTGTCATTCAGCGGTCCGCGTTGGTCACCTGACCAAACTCCAGGTCACGTGACTGATATTCCATCCTCGCCATTTTGCAATGTGGGAGAAAGGGAGGCCACTTTTTATGGCTGACGAATAAAACAAAGCAGTTTTATGTGTTGAGGACAAAGAGCGTCGAGCCTTTCCGTGTCAGTGAGTATATCTTTATTAAAAACAGAGCCACGCGCTTCTGCGTCACACATTAACTGAACACACAGTAAAAATGGCCTTGTACTTGTGTGTGTTGGTGCTAGCAACGTGTGTGGACTCGTGTGTGTGTGTGTGTGTGTGTGTGTGTGTGTGTGTGTGTGTTTGAACAGCAGGCTATCAAGCTAACTGTGAAGCTAATAGTGTTTCCTGTTTACTTAAAAGTATTTTTTCATGTTGAACTAGCTTGATTGTCGTAGCAGCATTAGCATGTCAGCTAACAGTAGTACATTTAGCCTAGTTGCTACTCGAGGTTTCTGTAGGAGCTGTCCTCCTCATTCTACAGGGGACTGAGAGTGGATGAAATATTTTTAGATTCTGACATAACAGGTGCTCATCTGAAACCGGCTGAACCTCATGAGAGTCCAGAGAGGCTAAACTGACCACAAAGTGAACCATATGAACCACAGGTGGCCTAGCTTCTATCTCCACAAGTGACACACTTTGTTATCTGACTATAAGTTGTTAATTTAGTAGGTTTAAGATGCTTTGATGAGGGCGTTTCCAATAAAAGTGCTATTCAGAGGTGGAATAAGTACATATGTTGTACTTAAGTAAAAGTAAAATATACCAGAGTGTATGAATACTCTGTTAAAAGTCCTGTTACTCAAGTAAAAGTACCAAAGTATTGATCTCTAAATAAACTTAAAGAACCAAAAGTAAAAGTACTACTCGTTATGCAGATTGCCCCATTTCAGAATCATATGTAGTGTATATTTTCATTATAATCCTTGATGTATTCATTTGTTTATCAAACGTGTACATGTGGAACTTGTATTACTGCTAGGTAGCATGTGCATTTATTCCAGGTGTAACTAAGGTCTTATTTAAGAGTTGATTATATGTTTTTATATTTATTAATCCATATCTGCAAAGTAACTATGTAGGTACTATTTAAGTGTAGTGGAGTAAAAGTACAATATTTACCTCTGAATTGTAGTGGAGTAGAATTACAATGTAGCATAACACGGAAATACTCAGGTAAAGTACCTCATCATTTTACTTAAGCACAGTACATTTACTCAAGTACTGTACTTGTGTAGCTTTGCTCACATATTTCTGAATGAAGCTGGATGATAGCTTCATAACAACTATTGCACGTGGTTCCCCTTCTCTGAATGTGTATCCTTCCTACTGTTTTGATCATCATACAGAAGCAGAAGTAGGAAAAGAGGAAGGCAGTTTGAGGTTAAAAAGTGAGAAGGAGGGAAGTTTTGGATTCACAGATAAAAGGAATTTGACCACGGGGGTTGTGACACTTTCCCTCAAGCTGAGATGTAAACAAATGCACATGTTTGCAAGGACAGCGTTTATATTAAATGAGTTAAGCTATCACGCTTATCAAGTCTTTTGTGTTACTTCCCTTTTATAAACAGCCAACTCTAAACACTAAATACTGTAAAATAGAAAAATGAAGGAAAAAAAAGACATCTTATTTTCTTAACCCCTTCTAGTATTGACCTAATAGAAAGGTCAATACTAGAAATAGAGTCACTGTTAGACTCTTGCTAGATTTTGAAATGCTTTACTTTCACTGTAGAAAACGTTTGATGCAAAGAGCCCCACTGACTTGCTTTGATAAACAGAAGAAGTGTGAAACATGAAATCACATGATCAGTAATATTCGCCAGGGCTGTCCGATTTTCGAATTTGATCATGGTCAGTTGCTGGCATCCCTACTCAGAGGAGAGGAGTTCTCATTTCTCTAACCGCCTGCTGCTTCCCCTCCTCTCTCCTCGGTTCCCCTCCTCGACTCCTCTCTCCTCGGTTCCCCTCCTCGACTCCTCCGCTCGCATCTCCTGTGGGCGGGACTAAGACACAAGGATAGGAGTCAAGGAGGGGAATTAGAGAAATGAGAGGCCCACAGTCTTCCATGCTTATAACCAAGCATACAGTTTGCTAACATGCAACATGTGTTTGCAAACATGTCTCCCTATTGCATCAGCCTGGCCTTAGGGTGCAGTACAGCAGCATAACACATTATGTATTATAAATGCATGGCATTAGAAAGAATGCACGCAATGCCTTTTGCTTAAATTCCTTTTGCTTAAATTCCTTTTAAAATGTTGCAACGCACAGTAGTGTAAGTTGTGGTAGAAGCAGAACAGAAATGTAGTGAATGTTTGTCTTCTATGAATGTAAAATATGTTTTCAAAAGTCACCATGACTACATGATTTGAAATACTGAATTCTTCTTTAATTGTTATGATAAGGGTTGACAACATTTAGTTTAAAATGTGAATGTGAGCCAAAGCAATTAGTCAAGTCAATATTAACCCTTGTGAGTTACAAACTGTTATTGTTCGTCGTTTCTATAGATGCATGACAATATCTAATATTATGAAATGAATCCATAAGAAAACGTGTAACTGTTTCGCTAATCATAATTAAAATAATAACAATAATTATTTAATCTACCAAGCATCCACACATACTTAAATGTTAAGGCTTGCAAAAATTGTCGATTTATTAATTTATTGTAAACTGATAACCTTGAAAAGCAAGCAATTTTAAGATGTCATTGTGCCCTACGACAAACTGTGAGGAGGACTTTCCTTTCTTAGAATGTTATCCCATACTAAAACAAAGTCATCATTTACGTTACGTAAACAGATCACCTATTTAAACATCATTTGGATCATTTGGTCCACATTACCTACGTCTTAGAAATCATTTAAATTGTGAGTTCAAATGTCAGATATACATCTGAAGGGACTTTTTAAATAATGTGTAATCATACATTTAAGTATATAAATCTGTTTAAATCTAGTGCACGATCTATAACTCCAAGCAGTTAACAAAGTCATGTGTTTCTCCCCTGCTGTCTGCCAGGTCATGGAGGAGGTCAGCAATGCTGTACTCATCACACACTCCTCCTCCACCACCTGCTCCTCCTCCGCTCCGTCAGCACTGGGATCTCTCTCTCAGCCCGTAGCCCAGCATGCTGTGGAGGAAGACGCCTCCCAGAGTCTTCAGCAGAAACGAGCGGCAGATTCTCTAATCCAGGTCATCGAGAAGCTCAGCAAAATCGTGGAGAAGCGGCCCCAGCGTCGCTGCACCATGGCGGGACAGAAAAGAGGGGGAGGGGGTGAGGAGGGGGCGAGAGGGAGCAGAGGTGGCTCTCCTTTAAAGAAAGTTAAGAGAAACTGTAAGGTGCAGGATAAGGCAGAAGAGGTGCGAATAGAAGGTGACCGTAACAACAACACATTAATGGAGGCATCAAACAACCCCAACAAACGGACGGTGACCTGCTATCAGTGCAGCCTGTGCCCCTACCTCTCCCAGACACTGCCTATGCTGAAAGAGCACCTTAAGCACCACAACGAGCAGCACAGTGACCTCATCCTCATGTGCTCCGAGTGTCGCTTCACCTCTAGAGACCAGGGGCAGCTGGAGGCCCACGTCAGGCTGCACTTCGACAACGGAGGAAACCTGACGAGCAATTTGTCTGATACCTACAGCGAGGGCAAGGAGGAGGTTTTAAGAACGCAGGATGGGGACTGGAGCGATAGTAGCCCATTGGACGGTTCAAAAGAGCTCCCGCAGAAGAAGAAGTGGTATAGCTTCGAGGAGTATGGGCTGTATCGCTGTCTGATCTGCAGCTATGTTTGCAGCCAGCAGAGAATGCTCAAAACTCACGCCTGGAAGCATGCCGGCTTGGTGGATTGTTCTTACCCAATCTTCGAGGGTGAAGACGGCAACACCGCAAGGAAAGAGTCCCAGCCTGCGCCGAACAGTGCTGCAACCAGAGAGGAAATAGTCTTTCTTTCACCAGTTCCTCAAGATAAAAGCCTCCAAAAGCTGCCCACTGCCTTCAAGCTCCAGCTCTGCGAGCCAATGAATGCTGAGGATAAACGTCCAGTTTCCGATCTCAAAGAAAGTTTGAAAATGGAAGAGGAGGAAAGCGTGTACCCTATCAAAGAGGAGCCCATGGTAGAGGTGCAGGTGACGACGGAGGCAGACGCCAAGGTGGAGATCGATAATCACCACAACAGCGCTTTCGTCACGGACAGCTTACTGTCATCGGCACAGAAGATCATCAACAGCAGTCCCAACAGTGCCGGACACATCAACGTGATCGTGGAACGCCTTCCTTCAGCTGAGGATGCCGTCATGGCGACTAACCCGCTTCTTCTTAGCCCGCACGTGGACAGGGAGAATAACTCATTGGATGCGAATGAGGAGCGGGGCCATGTGGGAGCTGCAAAGGGTGAAGTAGTGTCTAGCTGCATTCTGGGTAGCACTCCTGACGGCATACCTTTAGTAGCAGATTTGAAAGCGTCTGTTGCTGTGGGTAGTGACTCTCCACGGGATGAAAACATTCCCCCAGCTGTTCGAAAGAGGACACATTCTGAGTCCCTGCGCCTGCACTCTCTGGCGGCTGAGGTCCTGGTAGCTATGCCTATGAGGACCACCGAGCCCCCCCCCCTCCAGCACAAAGGTAAGTCTTAGGACCAGCACAGCCCAGACACAGAGCCCCAACCAGAAATGGGTAGAGGTGACAACAGCCGGTCAGAGGACGTCTGACGCGGAGACGACCGCAGCTCTGTTGGACTTAGAGCTTCACGGCGAGGCCAGAGAAGAAGAACTGGGGTCCTCGTGCCTGGGGGAGGGAGACGAGGAGGGCCCTGCCACTAAAGCGGGAATCAGCCTGTCATTGCTAACGGTCATCGAGAGACTCCGAGAACGCTCGGACGAGAACGCCTCCGACGAGGATATCTTAAAGGAGCTTCAGGACAACGCTCAGTTCCATAACGGAGCTGTGGAGAGTGTGGTG
This sequence comes from Gobionotothen gibberifrons, assembly GCA_943591055.1. Classification (NCBI taxonomy): domain Eukaryota; kingdom Metazoa; phylum Chordata; class Actinopteri; order Perciformes; family Nototheniidae; genus Gobionotothen; species Gobionotothen gibberifrons. Next base: position 63,146 of record CALSBZ010000458.1, read on the forward strand.
ACAGGAAACGGAGCGGGGAGCTACATGTGTAGCATTCCCGGAATGGACGGGTTGGTGGCAAGTTCTGACGGGGGACTGGTGGACTACATCCCCGGAAATGAAAGGCCGTACAGGTGCCGCCTGTGTCGCTACAGCAGCGGCAATAAGGGGTACATCAAACAGCACCTCCGGGTGCACAGGCAGAGGCAGCCCTATCAGTGTCCCATCTGCGAGCACATCGCCTCAGACAGCAAGGACCTGGAGAGCCACATGATCCACCACTGCAAGACCAGGATGTACCAGTGCAAGCAGTGCCCAGATGCCTTCCACTACAAGGTGAGGAGACAACGCTCACACAGCTTTTCATTTGTATGATTATTTAATAGTATATTATAATGTTTAGCGTTATAGAAGCCATTGAAACAGCTGATGTTGTACTCTGAATTGGCCTCCCAGTTCTTCATTATAGTCAAATAGAAAGACATGCCCTATCCTGTGTGGGGACATTCTTTATGTATTCCCAGACTTTTTTTTTAACGCTGGCTTAGGCTAGAACTGTAGATATTTCCAAAAACCTGCAGTTTCATTTCTCATTTAATTTCCATTTCTTAATGAGTTTGGGCTTTTGGTTAATGGGAAGAAACCGATTGAATGGGTTGACCTCCTACACATCATGCAGAATACTAATATAGCGTAAAAAAAAAAAATCGGACAAATCTAAGTGTAATGGCATTCTGAGCAGATTCTAACTGTGTGTGTCCCAAGGGCTAGCTAATCGCCGTCGCTCTGCGCTCGTATAACATGTGCTGCTGTTCTTACGAAAGCATAATGCCCACCCTCTGGTTCCCATTCAGGTTGACACTGTCAGCTTTTGATAGCAGTTTAAGTGCTTCCAACCACTCCCATGTTTGCTTGTGATGTCAGAGGAGAGAGCCGTGCACTCTGAATGTCGTATATAGCACTTATTGCCAAGCAGTGGTAAATCTGCAGGTACCAGGTGGAACAATAATATGTAGACAACATCAATTTTTTTTACATTTTGATGGATATTTTACTGTAACCTTTTCTGTTTATGTTAATATATTTATTTTATTATATATTTTTATTGCACTTTTTAAATGAATTTGATATATTTTTAATTTATTTTATATTTGTATTACATTTTAATTTTATTTCATTCTAAAATGCAGCAACTGTCACTAAACCAACATTTCCCCTGGGATAAATAAAGTATTCTGATTGATTTAAAACCAGGGAAAGGCCATATTGTGTTCAAATCAATCAAATCAAATCAAATCAAGTTTTATTTATATAGCACATTTATAAGCGATTTTTGGTCGAGCCAAAGTGCTGTACAGAATAAAAATAGCCTACAGTAGGGGCACTTTACATCAAATACAACAGCACAGATTGTTCGGAGTATCAATAT
>CALSBZ010000458.1:66355-85733 GCA_943591055.1 Gobionotothen gibberifrons
CACACACACACACACACACACACACACACACACACACACACACACACACACACACACACTCACAGCCAGGCTGTTTGCCACACAGTTTGCCACACACTCACAGCCTGAGAAAATATAAGGCTGAGTGTGTGTGAGGAGCTCCACGGATCCATTTGGTCGTCGTTACGTCACTGACAAGGAAGAACAAAATGGAAAAAGAGAAATCTCCAACGAGGCGTTCTGGGGCAGCATAGACAGGTCTTTTCTGTGTTAGAGTTTTACTCCCTACAGGGTGTACTTTGAGGGTTTGTGACTCTGCAGACCGTTTACATGCAGAAAAACCTTCATAACAACACACAAGGGGACGGGTAATAACCAGAAAAGCATGACATGGGACATTTAAACTCAGGAGTAAACTAAAAGCATTTAAAGGTTACCATTGCTTGTCAACCGAAGTAGGATAATTGTTCATTTAGAATTAGTTTTTGTAACAAAGGTTAGTGAGAGACAATACATTTAACATTGTGATTTTTCCATGCAATGTAAAGCAATGACATAAAACATGCCCTTAGTAATCAATTCTATTGGCTAGCGCTCCAACACATTTTACAAGATATGCTAAGGGTTGGGACTTATCAGACACAGCTCTAAGCGGTTGACCAATCACAACAGAGCCAGCCAGCCAGCTAACCAATCAGAGCAGACTGGGCTCTGGTTTCAGACAGAGGGTGAAAAGAGGTGCTGCAGCACAGGCAGTATGAGGACAATAAAGAGCTTTGTGAACATTAAAGCATGGAGAGAGGATGAGTCACAGGAGAGACACTAAGTACAAATATGAATCTGAAAATGACAAGAATATGTCCTCTTTGAAATGCATTTGTATTTACTTTATCACAGTTCTGGCTGTGTGATGCATATGATATTATGACCTATTGTGCCACCTCCTGGTCACTGGCCTGTACAAGAATATACAAACTTTGACGACGTTTAAGTAGATCCTAGGACACAGCTAGGGCACAACAGGCAAACAGCTTTGCCGTCCATCCTAATCTTGAGGTGGTGCCTTTATATTTGGCATTTAGACATGTCTTAACTCAAGGAATATATATTTTTGACCAGCCTAATGAAATATGCATAGAGGGGGAGGGTTTGGCAGAACTGACAGTGAAGCTGTTTTGTAATGACAGTTTGTTTCCTCGGCCAAGCTTTTAATTAAACCTTCAGTATTGTAAGACATCAATTCGGGTGGTTATGAGTTGGTTGGTGGTCTTGGCACTTTTTGCTTCTGTAACAACTTTCTACTCTTTGCCGTACTTGCATGAACAGTTGTTGTTTAGACTAATCACGCCCCAGCCTCTGACCTACAAGACTTTATGTTTTTGGTGCGGGTTGAGAAGATGGTCAGTTCAAGTTTAACCACTTTTCTGGGTTGAAAGCTGACACTGCTGCAGTGGAAACACGAAAAAGGTTTCACAATCACCGGTTCCAAACCTGCCCTGTTACCACCTTGGTGGAAAAGGGGTATCAAGACACAAAAACACTAGTATGGACAAGAACACACATTGAAAAGCCACCGTCCTCCCTCTGTAACACTAACTAGACGAATGTATTTCAATCTCAAATCAATGGAGACACCCAGGTGGAGCAGCGTTCCCTTATTTGGAGCCACACTGACTTTAATCCCGCAACCAGAAAATGTAGAAAATAATATGTAGTAAAACAACATAGAATCAATTCAGGGAGAGTTGATTGCAAGACAGCATACCTCCATTATTTATACAGCTTCAAATAACTCCACATTCACGAGCTACACCATGACTCCATGAATGTTTTACCCTTTGCTAATCGAAAACGGCGAGGGAATGGAGAATGTTTTGGCATTCGGAGAAGCTGTGCCTTTTAATATGTCGGAACTGGTTTGAAATTGAAGCTGCCATCAGAAATCAGTCCCAGAGTTGAGTCATGCGTACACAGCTGTTTTATAGGCAGATTCTGTGTGTGTGCAAGAGAAATAACACCATGTAAATTATTAAGTACCCATGTAACAAGAACATGAACATTATAAATAATTGATCAAATACTCAAACTTCATGCACTCGATGATTTTCAGAGTAAAGCATACAGTATATAGGGAGTTATCAGTTTTGTATATATTAGTTTTAATTTTGTGATTTGAAATTGGTCTTCATAGTATCAACACTTCTTAAATGTCACAAATACAATGAATTCTTATGTGTTTTACTTAACAATATACTTAAACCTGGGCTCCATTTATTGTTGCTACAGGACATAGTACTGTGTTATTACAATATTTATTGTAATATTCAAATCTGCAGTTGGCATTAGTTCCAATAGACGTTATTGTAGCTTCGACCTTGTGTGACTTTTATTCTTCCTACTTTTTTTGTTTTATACAACAAAGTGTTTTGCACTCATTCTCTGAATTGTTGTTTAAATATGTTAATGATATTTGCTGAAATTACCCATGACATTTAGCTACTGTATAAGGATGGCACATTAGTGATGAAGACATTATTTTGTGTTTTTGGTGGGGCTGATTGCACATTTTTTGGGGACTGATTGCATTTTTTAATCTGTTGCAAATGAGTTATGAACTTTACATACATCTGTGTTAATTATCCTGCACACATTATCCTGCCTCTTTAGACTACACTGAGTTCTGCTGTCCAGTTTGATTTCTCTTCCGCATATTAGAAGTACATTTCATGTGTTTTTAAAAATGTTGGCTCTATCGTTAATTGATTTCCGTGTTCCTGTTGGTTCCTGTGTAGTAGTGTTTGTTAGTGAATATTGCATTTTTATATTTTAGCTCCTGTTTTAGGCAGAGTAAGATAACCAAGTAGTTGTCAGTCTGTCTGAGATGCATTTGTCATTTCAGAAATGTCCATTAGATGGCAGTACACACCTGCTGATGCTGAGCAAAGCACAGAGCTCTCAGACACACTCTGACCCTTTTCAAAACTGACCCCAACAACCACCCGCTCTGTGACCGAGTGAACTCCTCCAAATGTTATCAGTAACCCAGTCTAAGGATCAAAATATGAAAGTAATGTAACCTGATTACTCTCCGTCAATTCTGAATTACCTAAATATCAAAGTATATAATACAGGCAATAATACAGGCCTATGGATTCCATATTAAATGATAAACTGGGTCTACAGAATAGTGTAGTTATCAAATGCTGTTTGAATTGAATAAATGAATTAAACGCGTGGTATTTGATTGCCAAATCAGGTGTCCACCAACTGCATTTAAAGAATGAAAGTAGTGTAAATGAATGAATTAAAGGCCACGATAATGCACTGGAAGATAAGCTATAGTTTTAAGTGGAACGGTCAGAGCATCCGGCCCATCCCCAAAATAAAATGTTGCAGACCCTATCCCTCCGTAGTCTTTCAAGTAGGAGGTGAAATGCCAGCGTTCTTACAGGCACTGTGTACATTATTTATATAGAATAATTATGATGATGAATGCATTTTTTTACCACTAAAATACAGCAACACATCTTTGATTCATGTCGTTTATAACTGGGATATTATTATTATTATTAACTTTGTCTGTACAAAGTAGCCTGTCCAGGAAATATGCCCAAATCAACAAAAACTGCGGGCCGGCAGGCAAGACGCTCCGCTTCTGAAATGCTTCTGAAACGCGCCCGGTAGGGTATGACGTGACGTGACTGCGTTTCGTTTGCAGATCTAGCCACCTTGGGACCCGTTATCGTTATCTGCGTTTCCATATCGTCCTCGTGTGGCCGGGGCTTAAACACCCAGCTAGTCACCTGTGACCCTAAAGCTGTCACAGGTGCTTTAAGGTCTCTCTCACTCACTCACACTCACACTCACACACACACACACACACACACACACACACACACACACGCACAGGATTTCTTCCTACTCTGGAAATATGTCACATGGCATCTAAAGGCTGTGTCTAACTAAAGAGTAGAAGTAGTGTTAAAAACATTTGAATGATTCAGATATGAATATTCCAACAAGCACATTCAAATAGGAGAATGTCTGAAAAGTGTCATGGCTCAAACAGTGATATGTATTTAAATATAATGGTCATATTTCTCTTAATGTTAACATGTAAAGATCTGTAAAACTTTACCTTGGACACTATTCTATTAATACCTTAATGTAGAGCGGGGATGGGCAACTTGGATGGTGGTGGGGCCACAACATGTATGTACTGGCCACCAGGGGGCCGCAGATTGACTTGGAACACACACACACACAAATTCCATGTATTGTATGCAGTGTTGGGACTAACACGTTACAAACTAACGCGTTACTGTAACGCAACTATCTTTTGCGGTAACTAATAACGTTACTAGGGTTACCTATTCCCATTCAGTAACGCCGTTATAGTTACTGTGATTTAAATGGGTGCGTTACTGCGTTACATTATGTGATCCAACTGAACCGAATCTCCCTGCGGATGTAACTTACAGGTGAATACAGTGATGTGCTCTCACAGTACCATGGAAAAGGGAAAGTGACCAGGAGGAGTGATGATTGGTTAACGCGGGGTAACATTTCAGGGTAAGCCAATCAGAGACAGAGTTGGGCGGGTCTTGCCTTATGGGGAAAATACACACACACAAACACTTGCTAACACACACACATACACGGCAACACCCACCACCAGCACACACACACACAATGGCAGATGCAAGTATCAGCGAGAGCAGCAGCACATTTACAACTTGGAGATATAACTCTTTCTTGTGTGTGTCTTTTTGTGAGGCTGAACATAGTTTGTTTGTCTTCAGTGTCAGTCTGACAGTTTACTATTTATTTAATTGTTACTGCCGAAAGAGTATAGTTCTTGTTTAATTGTTACACTGCCAAAATAGTGTAGTTGTTGTTAATGTGTACACTGCCAAAAGAGTGTAGTTCTTGTTTAATTGTTACACTGCCAAAATAGTTTAGTTGTTGTTAATGTGTACACTGCCAAAATAGTGTAGTTGTTTTTATTTCATATTGCTCTCCAAGTGCACTACTTAGAACTTGATTGTTGAGGCTACAATGAAGATGCCTGTCAAAATGTCTAAACATATATTTTGTGTTTTATTGTTCCACTACATTTCATAATGATAATTGCTACAATGATGGGGAGTTGTCTTTTCTCTTACTGTGCCACAGAACAACACAAAACTTGTATTTGTATTGTTATTATTTGTAATAGTAACTTGTTACTAGTTACTTTTATAATTTAGTAACTAATAAAGTAACTAGTTACTTTTTTGAGAGCAGTAACTTTTTCTAGTTACTTTTTTAAATGAACTTGCCCAACACTGATTGTATGTAATTATTAACAAATGTACTAAGTCTGACATCTTCATTGACATTTTACAATCTTTCAGGGAACATCCTCTAATAAGCTCACTAAACAAATATCAGTTCACAGAAATGTTATTTCATTTTGACAAGTGGCATGTTTGTATTATTATACAGGTTATTTAACAGTGGAATACAACTATTTTAAACTATTGGAAAGCACGGAAAATGTGTGTGCATTGAGTTTAACCATTAAGATGACATAAACATGAAGTCATGAACACTAACCCAGACATTAGTTGTCTAACTTGAACCTAAGACACTTGTAGCCTGTCTCTGCTGACGCACAATAAGGGGAATGTCAACACAGACACCTGTCAACCCGCACTCTGCTGTTCCTCAGCGCTGCTCCCCCTCCCTCCCGCTGAAATTATGAATGAAAAGCGTATAGTAATCATAGATAACACGGCAGGGTCCGTGACAGTTTGTTTTAATCTGATTTCAAATAAAGAAAGTCTTGGTTTTTAGAATATTAAACTTGTTTCGCCAAATTCAGATGACAAATGCAACTTTTAAGCTTGTAAAGGCATAATTACAAGCGGTAACTTAACGTCACAGCAGGCATAACAACAGCCGGTGTTTCTTGTGAGTGTTTCCCCGGGAAACAAACACAAACGCATCACAGATTATTTTTGCAGTATTTGGCTGCCGAACGAAATCATGTGCACTTTCTATGAGGCCAATGTCCACGGTGTAATATAAATATAGTTATAATTCATGATAATTGGCTTATTACCCTGTATAATTATATTGATAAGCAGTCTAAAAAAAGAATGCTTTAGTTCAGGACGATAACTGTATTTTTAATGATGTAAAAGATCACCATTTAAAAAAAAAAAAAAATAATAATAAATAAAAATAAAAGGTTTAAATGGATTTCATAATATTGCAGAAAATAAGCTTTGTGGCAAACGCACATTTATGATACTTATACGTTTTTTTCAGCAGGATTATCTCGTAATCTCGTTTTGTAATAGTTTCAGATGTACATGCAATTACCAGAAGTAAAAGCTACATTTAGGCTATAAACTAACCACATAACAGCCGCATTACTTCACGGCACCACCGCTAAGCTAAAGTTGGCTAATTTTTCGGAAGTGTCTAGTCTCATTTAGCCACTTGTTAGCAACTACCGCTTTTAGAACACATAAAAGATTCAGACGTTGATTTATAGGGTGACTTATTTCATGTTGTAGACGTAAAATCTCATTAGCTTGTATTAAAGGTGGGGTAGGTTTGAGAAACTGGCTCGAGATACACTTTTTGTTATATTCCATAGAATGCTCTTAACTTCCCGATAGCAATGAATATCTCAAGTGCTTTGACAACAAATCCATAAAAAAATGTCATCCGTGGAAGCTGTAGTACTGTAAAAAGCACGACCAATCATTTTAGCCGGCCCGGGTAAAGTAACTGGATGGCCTACCTGCCTGTCAGCCTTCCATCTGTGCACAAACTTATCTCGTGCTCTCATTGGTCATGTGCACGTTTTGTGTGTGTTGGAGGAGGGGCTCTGTAAGGAAGTGGCAGATTGTTTCTGGCTTTTTAGCGTGAGACAAGCGTGAGACAAACTCACTTACCAGGTTGCAAGAATCATAAGCTTTCACTCCCTTAATGCATTAAGATTCACTCCCTTAATGCATTAAGATGTAAAAAGAGAATATCACATTCTACTGAAAATGTGTCTGACACTGTTTGGGCTGTTTGTATATGCCTATAATAATTACAGGTACATAACATCATTTCCAGTGATGTGTTTTAGTGATGCAAACACTACGCGGTTTAACTTTGCACACTGCGCAAGTGTTCACATTTTACATGAATTATGATTTGTCTTTAATCTGATTGAAATGTAATAGAACTCAAAAATGTAACAACATGGTACACAAATACATTTTTGATGAGGTCGAAGCAATTCACTTGTATTTAAGATTATCCACAGTACAATAAAAACATTATAAAAAGGTTAAAGTACATATTTCTGTATATATATATATATAGGCATTGATCCCATTTAGTCTAAAATCAAATGAATCCAACAATGACTATTGAAACACAATGCTGTACATGTGTTTGCAATTACTTGATTTGTATTGTTTTTGTTGGTTAAATGCATATTTGTATTGTTCCAGCCCCAGTAACTCTCCCATGATTAGGTGCAACTTTTTGTTTTCTCTGACTTCTTTTACGCACTGTAATGGCGCTTTCACACTGCAGGCTTGGTTTGGTTTGGTTTGGCTTGGTTTGGTTTGGCCTTATTAGGCCTGGCTCACTTTAATGCTGCGCTCACATTACAGTTTAGGAGCTGGGGCAGTTACTATAGTAACGCAGTGTAGGCGGAGCCGTGACGTCATCTTCAACGAGCACCCCATAAAAACAACATCAGCTGTTAGCTGTTAGCTGTTAGCACTCAAGCTCACAGCTCCTCATATCTGTTAAGAAACTAGACAAAAGTTATAAACAAGTACAAACCACAGACTGTCTGTGTCATGGTGAATACAGTCGCTGGCTTATTTATGTCTGTATAGGCCGTTGTTGTGAGTGAGTACGGTCGGAGCATTGCGTTAGCTTAGCCGACCTCCCGATTTTCCCGGAGAAAAACCCACAGTTTAAAGGGGAAAATGGGAGAACACCTCAGGGAGAGCAACAGAGGAGGGATCCCTCTCCCAGGACGGACAGACGTGCAATAGATGCCGTGTGTAAATCGAAGAGATAATATTTTACAGCGTAGGTAGACCGAATGTTTGGAAATGCATGTGTCTGTAATAAGAAGATGCATCACGCATTTTAAAAGGTTCTTCGCCTCCCGTCTGTCTGCAGACTTGTCAAAGCATTAATTCATGATTTGTACTAACCGGTATCAGTATGTTGTTACTTCGGCATCATTTTGAAACGTGTATTACAATTAAATCACGGTCAAATATGTTTAGCATATTCCGCCCGGTTGTTGGCCCCGCTTGTTGGCCTCGATAGAACCACAAATTTGTCGGGCCAGAAAAAAGACGAAAAAGTATCCCCGGGGCGGAACTAGGCCTAGTGTGAGCGCAACCAAAAACAGGCCCCGCACGGTTCGGCACGCTTAAAGCGAGCTCCGCGCTGCAGTGTGAATGCGCCATAAGTGGCCGCGAGTTGAGTGTGGTGAGTTCTCTGCAGACCTTGTACATTATGTGTCTCGAAGCAACTAAAAAAGCCAGTTTCTTCTCCCAACCGAGACACCCAAAGTGAAACAAAGTGGAAAACGTTTCGGATCTATTGTTTTCCTTTAAGTGCCATTCCTTCTGTCTTGCCTAAATCCCTTCTCTCCCCTTCAGGCTTTGAGTGTAAAAGCAACACCATGACCTCAGAGGGCGCCCTGTTAAACTCCATGTTCTCTCATCTCTCCTTTCTCCAGGTGCTGTAGCTGTGATTTTGCCACCACCAACATGAACAGTCTGAAGAGCCACATGAGGAGACACCCCCAGGAGCACCAGGCCGTGCAGCTGCTGGAGCAGTACAGGTGAGAGAATCCAGCACACAGAGGTGTGATAAGAGCCCCTGCAGGACCCCCGAGGTGGGAATGAAGAGCTGTGCCCAGCCCAGAGAAACTGAGGTTATCAGAGTCTCTGTGGGGCTCCAGCTGCGTGTGAGCACTTTGTGTCGCATGGTCCCAGCAGCCTGTGAAGGAATGGGCTTCTATTTGGCAGGGGAGAAAGTGATGGGGAGTAAATACCCTCTCTGTCCTCCTTAAAATGTACCTTGACCAAGCCCCTGATTGGTGATTTCCACTTCACTAAAACACTCATCCGTACCTGCAGGTGTAGAATGCCAAATTGAAGCAGTAAGTTCAGACTTACAGGTACCTGTAAAAGTAATTCAACTTTTGGAAACTGTCAATATTTGGTTTATCCAATCTTAATAATAATAGATTCATTTTGTTATCTCTTTTACAGGTGCTCAAAGTCGCTTTACAGTGACAAGAAAAGAACAACAAATAAATATAGTCAAATCAAGCAATACAAAAACAATCACACATTAAAAGCCAGATTAAAGAGGTGAGTTTTTATGAAGGTGGTGAGGTCAGTGCAGTCTCTGATGTGTTGGGGGAGTGAGTTCCAGAGGGAGGGGGCAGCGACGGAGAAGGCTCTGTCCCCCCAGGTCCGGTGATTGATGCGGGTGGGGATGGATAGGAGGTTGGCTTCTGATGAGCGGAGGCAGCGGGAAGGGGTGTGGTGGTGCAGCAGGTCTGTGAGGTAGGGGGGGGGGGGCTGATTGTTGAGGGCTTTGTGAGTAATCAGGAGGACTTTGAAGTGGATTCTTTGACGGACGGGGAGCCAGTGGAGGTTCTGGAGGACGGGAGTGATGTGGTCTCGGGAGCGGGTGTGGGTGAGGAGGCGGGCAGCAGAGTTCTGGATATGTTGGAGTTTATTGAGGAGGTTGGATGGTATACCGTAGAGCAGGGGTTTTCAAAGTGTGGGAAGGTGAGCCTCCCCTCAGAGAACATAAGAACAGCCGCGCCCCCCTCCCAATTATTATTGCTATTATTATTATTATTGTTGTTGTTGCTATAATGCAGGGGTATTATTATCCAGTGGAATGCCCTTACCTACTGGCCTAGTTAAATCAAAGTGGTTACTTTTTTTTGGCTGGGCAGTGTAGTTTTACACACCGTCTTATTTGACTTTCTCAGGACTTAAAAAAGTGTTTTGGGGGCAGACCCCCACAAAGAAAAAAAAAATATTTACACACGTAAGGTCATCATCTTAACAGTTTTTTAGGCTCATCGAGTCATCTGTGAGCAGAGCATCAAGTTGTCATGCCTATAACAGCTGAATGCGGCGATTACCATGTTGTTCAGCAAAACGCCTCACAAACTTGTTAAGATCTAAAGCTAAACTTGACAGTCTCTTCTCTGTCATTGTAGACCGCAAATACCTCATTCCTTCTATCTACTTGGGTCCGAATGCTTCTCTTTCTGCGCCGTCCCGTTCAAATGAAATCGCCGCCAATCACATTTCCATGCTGGCGCCAGGGCCGGGGGAGGGGTTACAAGGCTCGCGTCTTGTGCTGCATTCACTTGCACTCGGGCATTAGGTAGACCCTCCAGAAAAACGTGGGCAAAAGTCCTTGATTATGCGATTAAACATGCAGGGCTTTTATGTGGTGAAATTGCGAAATATGCAGAAAGTTGCGAAATATGCGGAAAAAAATAATAGATTTCTTTTTAAATATTGGGCTGTCTTATTTATTCTCTCTCACACACAACCTGCCACTAACGTTAAACCCCTTTACTATTCCATTAAACACATTCAATGTTTATTTATTGTAAAAGCTTGGCAGCCGGTAGATCCGCCCCTGCTTGACCGGTACTTGCTTTTGATCAAAGTCAATGCGGGAAAACCCGCACTCACACAGGTAGGCGGAGGTGAAGGGATTGAGCACTTTTACAGCCGTTTTGGTGAGGTGGGGGAACTCGGTCTCCACAGACCATGGATGTATAATAAGAACTGGATACAGCGTGGGAGGCGGGGCCTCGTTCATTCCTATGAGAGTTGCTCATTGGCGCATGAAGACAAAATGGCCCAACTTTTGAGAGAGCGAAACGTCACGAAAGTATTCATATAATCATATAATCCATTGTTATTGTGCATCCATGGGTAAAGGTAAAACTCATGTAGTACTGAACATGACACATGAACGTGCCGGGCGGCGCGGTCCCGTGGGTTAGATCCGCGTTCATAGTGAAGGACGAGGTGGCGTTGTCACAGGGTTTGAGAAGTTTGCTGATGGTAGAGAACAGACGCTTGGGGTTGCTGGAGCCAGACTGAATGAGTTGAATGAGTTGTGAGTAGTGAGTAGTAATTAGTCCGGGCTGCTTTGAGTGCGTTACTGTACTGCTGGAGATAGGGGTGTAACGGTTCACAGAATTCACGGTTCGTTATGTACCTCGGTTTGGGGGTCACGGTTCGGTACAGGTTCGGTACAACAAGAAAAAGCAAAAATAAATCCCAAATGCAACTTCCAACAGGAGTCATTTGGGGGGGGCTCTTGGGAAAAAAGGTTGGGAACCCCTGGGGTAGTGGATACTGCCCTGAATGACAGACTTTTTGTCCTACGTACGGCACCTTCCCACGTGAATCCTACGCAAAGCTTTATAAAGGCTCCTGGTCAGGAAAGCTCCTCACCAGGTGGGACGTGTAAGGATGTTATTTGATGAAACGCCAGCAGAACAAATAGAGTCTGTAGGAAAAGGAAAACACATTTTTTTCACTCGAATATTTGTACAATATAAGAACCCCTGTTATTTAGTTATTTCAAGCTTTAATTGAAGCTCGAAATCGAGAAATGTTTTGTTGTCAGCGGTAGCTGAAGCTGCTCAGCAAAAGCTCAAGAAACAGCAGCAGATAATACAGCCACATGTAGAAGGCCCTCTCTGGAGCCACAGTTTAGGATGTCCTGGCTTGACAACTGTTTTTTAGCGACCAAAACCAACAAACATTTTTTGTTTATGGCGATTATATACTTACAATTCTGTCTAATTACTTCACTCGTCTACAGTAAATCCTCCTTCCTCCCTCCACTCTCTGTCAGGCTCAGTACTCCGTGTGGAGTCTTGAGTCAGGAGGAATTCTCCTAGAAGGATTAATTTTGACTTAATAAAATCAGGAAGCAAATTGAATTAACTTCCCCTCTCACTCTGTGGCTCTCTCTCTCCCCTCTGCTCCAGGTGCTCCCTGTGTGGCTATGTGTGCAGTCACCCCCCCTCCCTCAAATCCCACATGTGGAAGCATGCCGGAGACCAGAACTACAACTACGAGCAGGTCAACAAAGCCATCAACGAGGCCATCTCCCAGAGCAGCCGGTAAACACCATACCACCATAGTACCTGCATAGTACCTGCTACAGCCGTGGCTGTACTCTTTCTTTCAGGTTCATCTCTGTGACTCAGCAGACATGGAAAACACTTCTTCATGTGTCCTTTCTATATGTATACACATTACACTTCATTTGTGAGCCCTTGATAAAAGCCAATATTTGAATTTCATACACTTTTACTTTCTCCAAAAATAAATGTAAGAGTATTTTTATGAATTGAATTTATGCTTTTTTTAAACAACTTTTAAGCTAATTTAATACTAATTATTACATTAGTTGGCCATTTCACCCTAGTAAGTGGTTTCCCTCTAGGCTCATGATTGTTCTGACACCATTAATAATAATAATAATTATTATTATTATTATTATATTGCACAGTTGGAAAAAAATTGTTTTTCTTGATTTTGTATTTGTGTACAGCATGTACTACATTTGATTGTTTAATTGTAAATGTTCTCTATTATTTATTGCTGATATTCTTATTTAGTAAGCATCCAAATAGTATCATATGAAAAATATAATCATAATATAGCTTTCATTTGTAAGGCACCTTTAAAAGTGTGTTTGGCAGAAAGAGCAGTGACTGTCATCTGTCACTCTGCGTCAGAGGGATAATAGGTTTTTGGCAGCAAGTTACTTTTATATATCCAACAGATGTCAACAAAAACAAAAATGGGCGGTGTGCTTTTATGAAACTTTCCTTAATTAGCCAAAAATGTCCTTAAAGTGAGATGTGCAGCAGTCCGTTAATCTCTCTCCCTCTGTTGCTGATTCCTTCATTTCCTCAGAGCTCCTCAGAAGCTGCCGGCGGTGATGGAGTCAGCAGCAGAGCGGCCTGCGGGGCCCCCCCCCACAAAGGGCCCCGTGGAGGCAGTAGCCGGCCTGGCATTGGACAGCTCAGCTACCCTGCCTACACCTACCACGGACCCCTCACAGGGGCCCGGTGAAGCCCTGAGCCCCCAGAGGAAGGACTCCGCTCTGCTGCAGCAGCGCTCCAGTCAGGCCCTCGCCTCGGCCCCCCCCTCGGGCCCCGGCTCTGGGATGGAGTACTGCGTCCTCCTGTTCTGCTGCTGTATCTGTGGCTTCGAGTCCACCAGCAAGGAGCGTCTGATGGAGCACATGAAGGAGCACGAGGGCGACATCATCAGCATCATCCTCAACAAGGAGCAGCAAGCACAGGCAGCGGAGTGACAGCTGCCCCCCCCCCCCCTCTCTACAATAACACTGACCCTGAACTGCTGCCCTCTAAAGTATTTCATGTTTCCTTACCTCGAGGTGGCTATAAGGTGTTAAACATTTCACGTCTACTGTTCCACAGAACCGTACGGAGACGATTAGGGCCACGCGAGAAACACACTTTGGGATGTGAGCAAAAGTAAAACAACATTTAGAGTTCTGGCTTTAATCTCAAGACACTGAGAAAGAAGTCAGAATCCTGAGAAAAAAGGTCAGTATTCCGAGATTAAAGACTTTTTAAAATCTAAATTGTGACTTTTTACTCCTGAGATTAAAGTGAAAGACGGAACTCAAAATGTTCTTTTCTTTCGCTCACATCCCTACATTTCTTTCTCCTTTGGCCCTAATTATCTTCCGTAGAACTGTCGTTTCTCAGAATGACATTATTTTCTGAGCGTAACATCCTTTTAAAAAGGGATTTCGTACAAATGATAGCAATTTTCTAGGCCGTCTTTTTACATTAAGATGTCTGTTACGAAGTGATTTAAATGTCAAGGGAAACCCGAGCTCTAACTAGGTTTATTTCTCAACATACAGGGACAAAATCATACCTCACAAAACCATACAACCCCTCACCAGAAATGGGAAAACCCATTTCCAGTCTATTTCATATATTGACCACGAGGCAGCTCTCTTATTGCTTTTGTAATATGTAATGTATTTGAACTGACGCGGTTGAGGAGCTCCAAACTGAACATGTCTAACAGGCATCTATCGCAGCTTACATAGGATTCAATATTTATCACTTTATTTGTATGCATGTTTCTGTTATGCCAATTCTAAAGAAGCAAATGGGTTTTTTTTGTATGTGTGACTGTAATCTGACTTGTCAGATCATATATATTATTTTATTATATTTCTATAGAGGAAAAAAGTAAAGTTGGAAGTATGGCAAACCTTTTTTCATATTTGACCAGCAATTAATTTGAGATATCTGTAGAAATGTTTTGACATGTCACAAATATATTTTCACATGTAGATATTACATTTAAACACGTCAAAACTGATTTACAGATATCTTTAATTTAATAATATTTTCAATATTCCCCTTAATGCTAGTAAGAATAACAATGACTGATATAACAAACATTTTATTTTCACATTTAAACCCTCAGAAATTTATTTTACATCACATTTTGTGTATGTAACACACAAATGACCTCATCCTTTCTATCTGTATATGGGTAACAACTATTCCAGAAATCACATTCTTACTAGTTAAAATTATAAACCAAAATGTAAAAGATGACATTTTGAACATTCAATGATTCATTATAGAATGTATGTAGCCTTTATTTAACCAGGTGAAAATCCCATAGAGATCAACGAATATTGATATTTTGAATACAAAATACATGTCCAAAAGTGACAATTTTGTTGTTGATATGAATAATTAACATGTTTACTAGTAGAAATTACTAGATATCATTTATTAGAATTACAACTAGAATTGATTTGTCGACTTGGAAACATAACCTGTCAAAATGTAGTCTACTATTCAGTTTGAATAGAAGTCAACGGTAAACTAGTTGGAATCAAATTACACATATCTATAATACAGATTTCTCTCTAATAAGAAATTAGTTATGGACAAAAATAATGAACATTTTGACTGATGAGAAAGTGATTGTAGCTAATAATAAATATAAAGAGGGTTTGCCATGGTGGACGACGACGTTGATAAAGAACTGGTCTTTGATGGTTGTAGTCTATAGACAGAGGTATTGGGTTAGGGTATGTTGACAAGAGGAATAATCAAAAGGGAAGTTAGCGTATGTTGCGCTGTTATTTAAATCGAATGGTGCCTAGATATTTCAAAACAGGAATATTTTGTTATTTAATCTCATCCACCTGTTCCTCACGTGTGATTGTGGTGCTAGGATCACTCAGAGGTCTCATTGAAAGTATAGTCTGTTTTTTTTTTTATAGCCCATGCAATTTATTTTGTATATAATACCATTTTTATAATAACCTCTGCTCTTTTTGTCAGTATTTTTAAAATACAAACTTTCTAGTGTCAAACGCAACATAGAATGACTGCTGTCCTGCTAACAGACATGGATGTACAAAATAAAGTTTGGAGGCGACACGTTTTTTGAAGTTTATTGTCCCGTTCTGAGGGTCTAGTAGAGTATAATGTAACTCTATACTCGGCACACTGTAATGACGATAAAACAGGAACTTGAACCTTGACCTTGTGTGATGGATGGATACAAAGAATTGGATACAGGGGGTGTTTCTCAATGTCGAGTAAAGCTGCTCCAGAGCCACTATTTCAAGCATACTACGTCATCGAGTGCCGCCGAAGGACTGTTCCAATGTCCAGCTGCCAGCATACTTGGAATTCTACCGAGCCCGGCGTACTTCGTAGCGAGACATTTCGAGGCTGCACATGTGTAGACTTCGCGGTCTTAAAATCCCCACAATGCTTTGCGCACGGACCAATTTCCCCAAATCTGTGGCGGAAAATGTAAGGCGGGGCCTCTCATATGACACTTGCTAGCCTGTTCCACTCTTTGTTTTTCGAATGCCAGGAAGTATTCTTGCCTCGCTTCTGAAGCAAGTGACTCGGAAGACATGTGCTACCAAGCAAGCGTACTCGACATTGAGAAACACCCAGTGTTAGTGGGGGCCTTGTTCACTCCTATTTAAGTTGCTCAGTGGCCCATGAATCCAAACGTACATTTGCATGTGTTTTGGCACATTTGACATACAATTCTACATTTCTCTTTGTCAATGGGGAAAAAGGAAATTAAGTTAATCCATAATTCATGCCCCCCTTCCCTACCTGACATAACAGCTTGAAACTCGTCTGCATGTAAGCGCGTGGCGATAAAACAAAATGAAATCTTTATCTCAAAGACCTGCTTCCTGGCCTGGAGTTCTCATTATAATAGCATATCATTATTGTATGACTTTAAATGAATCTACCTGGCAGAATTAAGACAGTTAGACATGTTTAAATAATAAAAGCTCCTGGCATGCATGATAATTCACGAGTGTACAAACACAGCCTGGCACTCTCCTTTCTGTCATATATATATATATATATATATATATAAAGATGGCCCAAAGAATAATCTCTACAAAAAAGATATAGATATATATATATATATATCTTTTTTGTAGAGATTATTCTTTGGGCCACCTTCATTGGAGAAACAGCGGGGAAGATGTGGTCTGCAACGGGACTGAGCCCTAATGGTTACCGGGTGAGCTTTACAGGGGCTCCTCTGCTTACAGTTCATACCCCAACCTCCTTGTCCCACTCACCTACCTTACTTAATTTTACTTTTGCAATATGGAGTTACCAAAACTTTAGGTTGGTTTTACTTTTCAAATCAAAGTGTATTTATATTGCCCAATATCACAAAAAGTGTTAGTTTTAGTGAGCCTACAGATTAACAAACATGAATGACAGTGCTAAAAGAAAAATACAATAACAGGAAAATAATAACAAGACAAGATAGTGTAACATTAAAATATAATGGGATAAAAGACAACACAAATGCAATCAAATACAATCAAACAATACAACAAAATATTATAAAATGTAGGACATACATACGGAGTCATCGAAACCAGCTCTGATAAGAACAGGAAGATGGTTCCAAAGAGAGGGAGCTAGCTGAACGCTCTGACTCCTGATCAGGGTTGTACCTGTACTTTTGGTACAACAAATTACAAGATGAATCGATAGTGGATCGACCGAAAAGTAATTGCTGATTACTATGGTTACAGGTTTTTAGTGAATTAACTGCATTTATATAGTGCTTTTCTAGTCTTTGCAACCAATTATAGCACTTTAACATCTGCCTCCTTAGCCAAATCCACCATCATATTTCCATTGTTGAGGTCTACTAGAATAGATTTAAATTGTGCAATCTTCCAAACTCACATTGTTTTCTCATACAGCATCTCTGTAAAGTATGTGTATTCACTCTGTCCTAAACGATGATTTTTTTGGTTTGGTTTTTCCATTTGTGTTTTATGTAGAGAGTATTTCCCTTTTTAATATCTTGAAGAGTGTTATGGTTTAGGTGTTTTGCTTTCTCCTCCTCCCCTCTGTCTTCTCTCTCTCTCTCCTGTGCAGTGTGGTGATCGTTAGAAGGCGCAGCTGGTTCACAATGAGGAGCACCTGTACTCCTCTAATCAACTCCTCCATAAAACCCTGGTCATGTTCACACTCCAGTGCCACATAATTCCGTCTCACTCGGTAGAGCTGAACGTTGTATCCTAGCTTAGTGTGATTTTCTCTTGCTGTTTTAGTTGAAGAGTAACCTTGTTTTTTCCTCTCTTTTTTCCAGTGTCTGCTCGAGCCAGCCTGAGTCCTGCCGCCGCCACCAGCGTGAACTAGATCCACCTTCCTTTTGTGGATTGTTTTTTAGTTGCTCCTTTTTTCCTTTATTATTATTAACTTTGTTAAAAGACTGAATCCATCTGGTCTCTGCCATTGTAGGTCTTGATCTTTTGACCCAGCCCTAACAAAGAGCTTTGTAAAGTTTTGAGATTACTTTCAACTTTTGAAAACTATTAATAAAGGATTTTCAACAATGAGGGATGCTTTTAACCACGTGCTTCAGACAGGTATAGCCCCCCCTCATGGGGCGAAGCAGTAATCTCCCTGATACCGAAGGAAGGGAAAGACAAATGTGACTGTGGAAGCTATCGTCCAGTGCTAAACCAAGACTATAAGATCTTTACCCACATTTTGGCAAAAAGACTCAAAGAAATCCTCCCCCAGATAAATAATCTAGATCAGACAGGATTTATCCAACAACGGCAAACTCGCGATAATTTCCGCAGAACTCTACATATAGTTGAACATATATCCAAAAACAAACTCCAGGCAGTACTTTTGAGCCTCGATGCAGAAAAAGCCTTCGATCGAGTTAACTGGAAATTCCTATACCAAGTTATTGAAAGGTTTGGCTTTCACAAGTACTTTATTAATACTGTTCAAGCTAAGTTATCTTATATTAGCTATATGGCGCTGATTTGAGCTATCTCTTAGTGGAGGAAAACAATGGTGACATCACTTACGCGACTCTGGGATTTGTAGTCTTTCTAGTGGCATATTTTTCATAGTCTTATATTTCAACAGTTTTACGACAAACTGTGACTTTTTTTACATGGAAAGGATTGTTTAAGATTGACAAACATCATATGTGTAATTCGTGGCACAATTCAAACGGGATCAAAAGATAACGTTTATCTCCATTGACTTCAATGTATATTTTTCCGCTTCCGGGGTCCCATGAGCTCCGTCGGAAGGGGAGGGACTTCGCCTCTCTATACATGGCCTTACTTCATATTGCAAATCTTTCAGCAAAGGAACCATGATCGATTTTCAAACACTAAACAAACGATATGGATTGAATAACGGTGATGCTTTTTGATTTCTACAGGTACGCCACTATTTAAATAGTTCCCTTTCAGACAGCCCATGTGGGATTTTTCATGCGGGGATATATTCCATTTGGTGTCAAAAATAGAAAAAGTGTCAGCAGCACACACTGCAAGAATGAAAGCAAGTTCAGCAGTACATTCCCCTCAGTCAGGCAGTTTGATTTAATAATACCAAATCAATAAAGTCCATCCATCTTAACTACAGAATGTTTTATTTGTGCCATATTAACTTCTTTGAAAAATGTGTATTTTGTTTTATTTAATTGTTCCATCGGGTTCAAGGTATTTATTTATGTTGAAACTATAATTGTAGTTCTTTGTAAAGACTTCAGCCACTCTAAATGTTCAAGCAATAAATCCATATATGAATTCATGCTCAACACGGTCAGCCAGAGTAACTTCAGCTGAGCTCTTATAAACCTCTTGGCAACTACTTAGAAATCAGTTGAGGCGTACATTCCTAAATGTGTTTATTGTATAGTTACTACAAGATACAAATCTGTTCCTACTATACTATAGTAGAAACTGATTT
>CALSBZ010000458.1:86133-97203 GCA_943591055.1 Gobionotothen gibberifrons
TATCTTGTATGGAAAACAATACCTCAAATACGACAGGTCTGCAACATGCCAAGCATATTCTTACTTTATTCACATGCAACACAAAACACATTGTATTTCAAAAGAAAATATCTGTAATCTGTAAAGATGTGGCTTTTCGCATGAAACCCTGACGCCACAAGCAGGAACAAAATCATCCCAGTTTAGTACCTTTTTACAGGATCACGTTTTTAACCTAAACCTTTTAAGGGCCAACCATGAAAGTGGAGGCAAAGAAAGAACCGAGGATGAGAAGTATTTGAGATACTCTAGAATCAGTCCAAGGGACAAAGGTCTACTTTTGGCCTTGTTTAATGGTTAATCCCAAGATGTCCTTGCTCTGTGAACCTTGGTTTGTGTTACAGTGACTGAAAGAGTGTGAGGATTTATGATCCCGTGCTGGCTAAAGGGTGGCCAATTGGGCACACAGGAGAGATGAGGGTAATCTTTAATCGTCCTGCAGTCTCAGTCCCTTGCTTGGGATTTAAAATAAAAATAGGGAGGAGAGTAGAAAGACCAGATTGTATACTGGGTAAGTGTGGCCACAAGGTAATGGTCCAATAACTAAAGGGGCCAGAGTCAGAAAGTATGGCCATTAAACAATCTGTTTTCTTCACCAATAATCCTTTTTTCCAACAAGAGTCAAGCCAATTTATTCTCTTAAATCTCTTTGATAATCTCCAGGTCTTTCATGTCAAACTCTCCTTTCCATCTGAATGCCCTGAAACACTCTCCCCCTCGACCTGTTAGCAGTCTCAAGGGGTGCTTTGAATTGTTTTGTGTAATACCGAGGGTTGTGTTTGTACCGATGTGTAGAGTTAAGAGAGCCTAGGCAAATGAAAAGAATAATTCGCAAACAACAAAGTCGGCAGTTTCCATGGGAACTATTTATTTGGAAGAAAGAAGGTTACAGTAGTTTTAATTAATACCGTCCACAGCAAGGTCTGTGAGTTTCTCTTTACCACTGTTACCAGGACCCACAATGACATGTTGTAATGCAATGGGTGAATCTGCCCACCTACATTGTACTGGGGTGAAGCCAGAAATCACATTGACAGATATCTCAGCGTAAGATCAGTCTTAATTGATCCCCACAAGGGAAATTCAGGAGTTGAAGCAGCAGAGAGAGATACGACAGGAGATAAATACTTTTTAATCTTTTTTGGTATTGATTATTTTTGACTTGTGTTAGTGTCAAGTTTTTTCATGGTCATACAAATGATGGATACACATCATATTAGTTTAATCAAAATCAAGTTTATTTGTATACAAATGAGTGAGGTGGTATTAAATACTGAAAAAACTGAAACGTTGACTTTAATTAAATGTATTATGTCAACAAATTACACACAATTGTAGTAGGTTGAATTAAATAAGGTTCAACTTAATATTATTGTAAATTATTATAAATATGTGTTGACATTTGTTGACCCAATACATTTAACTAAAGTCAACGGTTCAGTTTTTTCACCATTAAAAAGAAGATGTAAGAACGAAAAAGTTGGACAAATTCAAGTCAAGTATACATTTAAAGTGTATAGTGATTCTGAAACCAACATCTTCAGAAATATACTTTTCACTTTCTTATCGATATATTTTAGTTAGTAAAACAAATATTTTGATAATAGTGAAATTACTCCAGAATGTTTTCTTCCCTTTTAAATATGCAGTAGTTGACATTTTATTTTCCTTTTTCAAAAATGTTTTAAATAGATTCTTGCAATAGTTTACCACTCTGCAATACTTTTTATTTTGGCTTTTTGAAGGTGGAAGTAGGACAAAGGATTCGTAGGGACGTAGAGGATTATTTGTATGCTGAAATGAAATCTGATCATTATTATACAGATACCTTGTGATTCTCGTTTTATAAGCAGCACATTCTGTGGCTTTCTTTAAAAAACAAAAAATTCAAATAACCATAGTTATTGCATTTATTCCTATGTATCCTTATAATTTGTCCATTAAAGAATCCAACATAAAAGTTAGAAAGGCTGTTCTCTCCCCGATCAAATCAAAGTCTCAGTATTAAAGGTCACCAATTATGCATTTTTTCTTGTCTTGCATACATAAGCATGTGTCCCCTCTGTGTAAATACATTCTGAAAGTTTCAGGAAAAAAGATTCGCTCACTTTTTGTCCTGATCCATTTATATAAAAACCTGTCTGAAAATGAGCGGATCAGATTTTGGCCACTTTGTGATGTCATAACGATATGTTTTGGCTTGTGTAACCATTAGCCAATAACCAACCAAGGTAACCCCCCCCACCTTCTCACCTGAATCTCCTCCTAGAGCACAGTGTGTTCTTTTTAACCAAATATCTCTCAGAGGGGCGTGGGGGGTAGCTCCTTATTTTCATCTAAAGGCCCAGACACACCAAACCGATTTCGGCCGTCGATAGATGTCGATAGATGTCTGGCCGTCGATGAGCGTCCTGTCGCCCACTCAGATTGGTGTGTCCCGCACCGTCTTGTCTTTTCGGTCGTGCCGAAATCACTGCCAATCACTCTGATTGGCTGTTCCGCTTGTTGTGGTAGCAGCAGTACTTTAAGGTTGCCAGCCACAATGCTTCATAGTTTATTTCTGCTTCAGAGAACTGAAGTGGAGGAGCTGATTTAAATTACATTATATACTGCTGGGTGCTAAGATGGGATGCTTCTTCATCTTTCTGCTCGGTGGGCTCAAGCGAACAACCCTGCAGGACGAGCGAGGGCTTCAGAGGCTTCTATAATACAAGGTTCCTTGTTTCTTGGAGGAGCAGATGTCTTCCTAACCTCTCCCATCACGGGGACACACACACCTGGATGCACCACTTGGAATATGCGGTTCCACTGCTCTCAAGCAGATAGCAGAAGGAACGCAGTGCTCACTGAATGAGCCACAAAAGCAGAGCAATTGGGGGGTTGAAATATGGCGCTCTGATGAAGAAGAGTTTTGAGCCAATCAGCACCTCAGTGCTAATCTACAGTATCAGGATGCCTTTACACACCAGACACTCTGTGTCATAAAGAGAGGAGGAGAACGTGTCAGGAGGACATGTTCTTCCAGCTCTCGCACAAAGATAACATTTGCATTGAATGACCAGATGTTTACAGATGTACACTTAATGATTGTTTTTTATATTTCCAATGACCAGACATGTGTTAAATAGTGGTGATAAATATATCTTGTCAGATCAGATTACACTTTCACACTAAACAAAATAAATTAATTGATATTTTCAGATTATAAAGTATTGAATAATAAGATATTTCTAATATTATAACAGATAATGTTAATATCCTTAATTGTCCAGCAATCAGGCTTAACAACACTACTCTTTAATGTATTACCCATGCACAGACAGACCTAAAATTATGTTTCAAGTTTTAAGAATGTGTAATCCTTCCTTTCCAGGTTTATACAAAAGTCTTTGAATATTTGCCTAACTTTTCCTTTTCAGATTGTTAAAACATTTTGAGAATTGTTTGACTTTTCCTTTTCAGATTTTGAACAATGTACTTGACTAAAATGAATGTATTGATTTCATTAAGACTGAGTGCCTTACTCTTGACAAAAGCGTAATGAAGTACACGTAAAGTAATCCTAAAATTGAGGACACTGTAACTTTGCAGATTACAAATTGATCGAATCACCATTGTGAATTTGTATACCTTAACTACCTCACCTGGATCTCTTATGATTCTACGTTTTAAATGCTTTTGACTAGTGATTGCCTTAAAGTAAATCTTTAAACTGCAAGCTGGTTTTGATTTTATAGTTTGATAAGTGAGATTAACTAATGAGTACATGTTAAAGCATATTGTTTTAAAGTAGATGTGTTTTGCTATTATGCATCTGTGTTTTATGTGTGTTCATTATTATGCTTTTGACAAAAGATGATCAAACACTGATGAGAGATGATTTTTCTATTGTGATTGTCTGTATCAATCACTGTGGTTGAATGTTTCAACCTTATTCTATTTTGTGATGTAATTGATGTACGGTGGGACCACACTCAAATCTGAATACGTCTATTGATTTAAGTATTGACCAAATTATTATTAGACTAATGTTTTAAAGTTATCAATAAATGATAAAAAGGGAGGAACTGTGAGGGAATAATTCTGTCTTCACTCCAAGAATGTAACCCTTTCCTGTGTGTTGACATTTACGATCAGCCCTGATCCTTATCTCTTGATGTGGAGGAAGTAGGGAGTTATAAAACTCTGAGAACGCTGGCTTCAAAGCACAGCAGGGGACAGAGACAGTCTCCAGGTACCAAGGCCCATCCCCAATATGTTGATTATGACTCTCTGTAAACTAGTTAAATGGTCTACCAAGACACAGGCTGATCAGAATTGACCTGGCAACCCACCCGTGCAGTCAGAACCTTTGACTGCTGTGACTTGTTATGTGAATTTCTCCGGCCGATTAAATATCAGTGTTTGACATCAGAACTCCAACTCTCCTCGTGTCTCTCTGAGTCCTGACTCTCCATTGCTGCAGAAGTTTCCCTTACACTGGGTAGCTTGTGAAATTCACCATGGGATCAATAACTTTTTTATCTTAACCTATAATAATACATGATAAACTATTTATTGATTATATTTTGTAGTATTCTGAATCTTCAAAGTGACTAAAGTTATCAAATAAATGTAGCGCAGTATAAAGTGCACTATTTGCCTGAATGGGAGTGGAGCAGTACAGTACTTAAGTAAATGTGCTTTGTTACTGTCTACCGCCCGACGGTTTCTGCCCCCTCTATTCACATGTAACCTTTCATACGTGAGGTTGGCTTCATTCTCCCATTATCCTCCACAATCGGCCTAGAAGTATTTTAATGTTGTAGCTGTTCAAGACGGTCATTTTAAAATGTTTTAAAAAGATACTGTTAGTAGTTAAACCAATAATAATGCTAAGGCTGCAACTGACAGTTATGTAGGCACATTTGTATCTTTTCTTAACGCTGTGTGATTAAAAGAATAAACACAAATAGCAGGATAGGCATACATATTTGCTATATCTTGCCCCACTGAAAAGGCACTGCACCAATACTGTTAAAAAATATTGGCATAGATCATCCCTGTGCTGCTTGACTCGAGCTGTAGCATTGGTGGTACTGGTGTGTGCAGTGGCGTAACTATCGACGGTGCAGCCGGTTGCACCGGTGGCCAGAGCAAAAAAAGAAAAAAGTTTTTATATTTATTTTATTTTAATTTGGCAATAATTTGGCCCCAATGGCATTGACCGGTTCACGCAGTCTTCAAAGTAACCAAGCAACCTAAATTAATTTGTAATTTGTCTGTCCAATGACCTTGCTCCCTTTCATGACATGTGATACCTTGTGATGCATGTTTTGAGATCAGCTGCTGGGCTCTCAGAAGAGGGGGAGGAAAAGAGAGGCTCCGTCCTCCGTGTTTTATTCTTATATGATTATATAGAGTCGTTATTCATTTGTTTTAAAGCTCAATAAATAACAAAGAAGACCTCTGACCGGCACTTTTCTAATTTTGTTTCTAATGTTGACCGGCGGAAAAAAATCTAACTGAAACTCTGCTGCACGGTCCCCTCGTCCCTTGGAAGAGCTGGAGAGGTGGGTGGTTTTAATCTGCTGGTGGCAGGGGCGCCGGCAGGGATTTTGGGCCCCAATGACAAGATAATCACATTGGTTACTTAGATATTTTTTTCTTAATGTTCTAAAATAGTTTGGGCCCCTGTCAGTCACGGGCCCTTAGAATCGTCCTAACTTTTCACCCCCTTACGGCGCCCCTGTCTGGTGGACTACCGGAGAGCAGCAGGAGCAAACGCTTGCCTCTGGGAGGGAGAAAAAGAGCCAGAGCATCCACAGCGGAGAATAAACAGAAGGGCAACCATGGCAACCATGCGCGGGAAGTCTTCTTTGCTGCTTTTGTGGCAGACTACAGCGCCACTTACAGGCCTGCATATGTACTACAGCGTCTCCAGCGCTTTCGAGCGGTCTCGTGTGAACGGACACATCTCGTGTGAACGGACACTATTCCGGGCTGACGTCAGCTCGGATGGAATCTGTATCCGCTCGTAAAGTGCTATTTTTTACAAGTGGGGGGTGGACCGAACATCCTTTAGGGGGGTCGTCGTCTCCTCTAGGGGGGTCCGGGGGCATGCTCCCCTGGGAAGATTTTTTTTTAAATATTGAAGTTAAAAGCATCAATCTGGTGCACGTTGAGAGCAACATTAACCCTACCTTAATGATACCTTAAAGCGGACAAAAGGCACTGGAGAACACTTATTCATTAACACCCTTTAATGAAGCAAACTAATGCCTTAACTTACTCAAATACAGTTGTTTACTTAAAGGAGTTTTAAAGGATGCGGATAGTCTCACCTTGATTCTCGCACATTGCTTATCGTTTTATAGATCTATTCTCATCCACCATCTTTGTTTGTGACGTAAAGAGTGTAAGAGTCACGTTTCTGAATCGGACACTCTGAGTGGATGCAGTCACAGCCAATCCGAGTCTGATTCAGAGGGTTGCCTGTCAGTTCCGTTGTTATGGTTCCGTTGTTATGTGTACTGAAACGAGAGCCGGTATAATTCCACACGCGAAAACAAAATACAAATTGGAATTTTACGTTATTTTAGTGTCTTAAAAGTAGACTGAGGTATGAAGGGTTAACGTTACATCTTAGGATAATTTTTAGTCATGTTCTGTATACATACTAACATATAAGGGTATACTTAGTGTGGTTACTCCATGTTTACTAGCTATAACATTAACGTTACATCACTCTTTTTCACTTCTTGCTCAGTCAGCCAGAGTGCAGATATCACCATTAGATTCACAAATCTGAAACATCAACCATTTCTTCACTGCTGGTGATGACATTGTTGTCAGCTGCTGATACTGCTGCTGCTGCAGCTTGTGGCGCCTGCTTAAAACTCGTCAGGAACTAGGAAGGATCACTTCTTCTTCAGGGCAGGGAAGGCTACGCAGTACGCAGGCTACTGTCCCGCAGCGGCTGCCTCTCTGGTGGACTCCGGTACTGCTCATTACTCCCGAGTCGTTTTAAAATAAAATTAAAATTAATAAAACATTTTTTTATTTAATTAAAAAATGTTTTTTTTTTTAAGTGAAACATCCGGGGCTTTTCAGAAAACATCCGGGGCTTGAGCCCAAGTAGCCACCCACTAGCGCCGCCACTGGTGCAGATGTGTGTCATATGAGAGGCCCCACCTTACATTTTCCGCCACAGATTTGGGGAAATTGGTCCGTGCGCAAAGCATTGTGGGGATTTTAAGACCGCAGAGTCTACACATGTGCAGCCTCGAAATTTCTCGCTACGAAGTACGCCGGGCTCGGTAGAATTCCAAGTATGCTGGACATTGGAACAGTCCTTCGGCGGGACTCGATGACGTAGCATCCTTGATATGAAATAGTGGCCCTGGAGCAGCTTTCCTCGACATTGAGAAACACCCAGAGACTCACAAATCAGATTTAGTCCGAAATCGGGAGAAATATGACCCCGGGAGGAAACCGGGAGAGGGCAATGATATCGGGAGTCTCCCGCAAAAGTCGGGAGGGTTTTGGCAATTATGTCCCATACACATGCACTTTTTGACCCCCCCCCCACTTCTGAAATGAATCCGGTGCCGCTGATGCATGATCCGTTTGGTATTTCCAGCCAAACACTTCAGAGACATGTTATCTGAGACATATATCAGAGATATATTGATGAAAAACAGTATAGGCCTACTAGGGGACCTTTAATATACGTTTAGGAAAAGTATGTATTACTTCAACAACAAACTGAAATAAATACAGTAAGGGGGACCCATTGCCAAAACAACAAGCACAATCATATATCTGCCCAATTGTGCTTTTGCACCATAAACAAAATATACAAACAAAAATAAAATTACCAAATGTTCTAGCTAAGTAAAACTCCACTCCTTACCCATCCATTCTACTTTATAAATCCTGGCCAGAGACGTTTGTATATCAGACTTACTTAAAACGCATCCCTATAAAAAAAAAAAAGATAGCTTTTATTTTGAAGGAAGGCTCTGTTTAGTTCCGGTATTGTCGCGTGCTTAAACCCCGGTGCGGTATGAAGCTGACCGATGAATTCTAACGGGAGGGAGGAAAAGAGGAGAGGAAGATGAGAGAGTGAGGGAGATACAGAGATACAGTGAAACAGGGGGGGGGGAGAGAGCTGCCGGACCATCCTACCTGCCGCCGCTGTACAGGAGGGTGAGGCTTATAAACGTACCGCGGGCACACATCCTATCCGTCTTTGTTGCTGTCAAACCTTAGCGTCCATAGCGGGGCGCGCGCCGTTATGCAAAATACACAATTGTTATAACAAGGCTTTAGAAGTATGCTTCACAATAGGAGTCTAAACCTTCTCGTAGTTTATGTTGAGCCACACTACGTACTCGTGCCTCATTAGTGAACATTTGCTTTAGCTTAGGCTACCACAGCTTAATTCCGGTAGTTTGCCGGTTAACTGTCGGTGTCGATAGATCGGACCTGATGTTTCACGTTATTCTGGCCGCGGCGTGAGCAGGAAATGCCGCTGTAAGCAGGCCTGTCCACCCCGGGTACCAGTCTGAATTGAAAAGGAAACCTAAACAGTGGTGCAGCTCGGTGTTTGCTTTGGCTCACATTGCACCTGCTGTTTGTGTTGAGTGCACGCGCCTGTGTGTATCTGTCCATGCTTTCATCATATCTGCGCGTGTACATATACACACTCCCCCCTCTTGTCTGCTTGCAGTTGTTCATCATGACAGCCCTGCGTCAGAGGAAGGGGAGCAGGGGGAAGGAGCCCCCTCTCGGTGCAGAGTTTCAGTCCCAGCAGTCCAACTGTTGCTCCGATCATCATCCAGAGAAGATATTACACGGTGAGTGAGCCAATGGGAGGTGAGGTTCATGGTCAGGTTGGGATGAAATGCAACTCACTCTGCTGGCTACCCCACACTTTATTGTGCTTATAAAGAGTCTTGGGTTGCATCTGTTGAAAAACATCAAGCATACTTAACTAACGTTTTCCTGCATGTCACCGCATTCACTGCATTTCCATTACAATGATTGAAATGCCATTTATATCATAGTAAGAGTAACCTTGACTTGCTGCAGCACAACAAAAAGCAGCCATCATCAACGTGCTTCACTCTTTCTGTCACTATTCATTTATACTCCCAAGGGCAACACTTTTAATAGCCTTCTGGGAAACAGTGTGGCGTCATCCCCATATTTGAACAACGTTATCCCCATATTTATTTTAGGTACCATCTCCTTTGACAAAGCCTGCAAAGAGTTACTCCGTTATCTCCCCCTCCAGGTTTCTTACTTAGTATTGCTCAATTCCCAGATGACTATGGGATCACGATTGTGGCATTTGATTTGAGAGACATTTAGAAATTGAGCCATGAGAGCCTTGCTGTTTGACACAAATTCAATTTACACCAAATAAATGTATTTGTTTCTGGGTCTCTGGGGAAATAGGGAAAACGGTGAAATTCCAGCTCTACAGCTGTTCAGGTTAAGCTGTATCTTTGAACCATATCTCTTCAACCAATCACACACATTTAGGCTATTCTTTTTAAACTTCTTCTGAATTGTGTAAAGCTAATGTAACATATTTTTACTTGCGACAACAAATAACTCTATCGATTGATCGTTTAAGTATTCTTTCATGCAAAAAGGGGTACTTTAAGCGCTGACCTATCACTGCTCCTGCAGGTGATTGGTCATGGGGGGTGATCATCTGGACATCGGTGGGCTGGTCTGTGTCTGTGGGTCTGGGCCTGCTGTGCTGTATCTACATGGCCACGCTGCATGAGAACGACCTGTGGTTCTCCAACATAAAGGTAACACACCCTCACTGTTACAATCTGAAACTCATTTCCTTTTGTTGCTGCTGCTCAGTTACATTATTCAGTTTATTGATTCCATTTAATTTATGCAGTCAGTTTAATCTAAATATTGTTATTTCTTAGGATTAAAAAACGCCAGTGTAAATGAAGAACTCTTCACTTTCTAAGTTTATCAGATGATTTTAAAATGAAATACTCACAGGATCAAAACTCAGGCAAAAACACTTATTTGTTTTGCATGTTAAATCAAAAATATATCATCACATATGAGAAAATGTGTTTATTATTAAAAAGCATATTTGAATACACCAAAAGTATCATAAAAAGTACTTTTTTTTTATTTACATGGCAAAATGTTCAAAATATTGAGTGTGTAAATGATAAGAAAAAAACTAAAATGTAAATAAAGTTAAACCATGAAAGACATATACCAGTTAATGAAAACCAAAACATTAGAGACAATATATAATTGGCTCAAAACAGAAGCTTAGATGTGAGATAAAGGCACACGGAGACATAGATCTCCAAGTTTTAAAAGTCATTTTAACTGTTGTCTTATTTCAAGCACGCAATTTGCTCTCTAAAGGCGTGCGGCAGAGTTTCAGTTAGATTTTTTTTCGCCGGTCAACATGTCCGTTAAAGTTGAAATCTTCTGGACAATTATTAAAGAAAGAAATACAAAAATTAGAAATGTGCCGGTCAAAGGTCTTCTTTGTTATTTATTGAGCTTTAAAACAAATGAATAAAGACTCTATATAATCATATAAGAATAATACACGGAGGACGGAGCCTCTCTTTTCCTCCCCCTCTTCTGACAGCCCAGCAGCTGATCAGAGCATGCTCCCCTCTCCTGCAGGGGGGCGTGGTCAGCCCTTTCAAAAACAGGGCTGGAAAAGAGCAAATAGAGCGAAATGAGGCATGGCTAAACTGCATGATCTGTTTTAGGGATGCACCGAATATTCGGCCACCGAAAATTATCGGCCGAAAATGGTTAAAAAGGCCCTTTCGGCCGAAAGGGTTTTAGGACCGAAAAAATATCACCGAATGTCAGAGAACAGGGTTACGTTGGTAACCTAACGTGTTGTTGTGATGACGTAATCAAAACGTGGCGACAAGCACGGTGCGCGACCATGCTCGCGGCTGCTCACGGCTGCTCACGGCTGCTCACCGCTGCTCACGGCTGCTCACGGCTGCTCACGGCTGCTCACGGCTGCTC
>CALSBZ010000458.1:97213-124255 GCA_943591055.1 Gobionotothen gibberifrons
GCTGCTCACGGCTGCTCACGGCTGCTCACGGCTGCTCACGGCTGCTCACGGCTGCTCACAGCCAACATGTCTGCCGCTTGGAGATATTTCTAAATATCAGAGAAAGAGGCGCGGATTGCGATTTGTAAAACGTGTTCAGCTGACATTTCTCGAGGGGGTGTAACTGCAAAGACTTTCACCACTTCGGGATTACTCCACCACTTGAAATCAAAACACCCGGACAAATATGCGGAGTATGATCAAATCACTAGCGCACAGAAAAAAAAGTCCTTCCCAGCACCCCGACTCCTTCTTGAAAAGGTTCCTTTTCCTTAATAAGTAGACAAGGCTGGCTTATCATAGGCTTATCTAGTTCTACATGTCTACTCTATACCCACTTTCCTAAACAATTTTCATTGTGAGTTATAATTCACCATCTCAGGTTATCACTAGGGGGAAATGACAGCAGCACAGTGTTCAATATATTGTACTTTCGGTATCTAAATGATACAATGTTGTTTACATTGCTCATGAGGAAAGACCACCTTATTTGCAGATTCTTGAAATTGTATTTAATTTAATTTGTAATTGATTGTGGATTTTGTATCCAGTTTTCACTTTATGTATCTTTATACAATGTTTACTACTTTGCTTATGAGGACAGACAGCCTTATTTACAGATTCTTGAAATTCAATTGTAATTTCATTTGTATTGGATTATTTACAGCAGACATTTCACTTGCAAAAGGGAAAGCTCTGATGTAACTAATATCTTTAACGTTCAGGCATGGTCAGCAACCCTTATCAACATGGTCAAACAATCATTGGATATACCAGGGGAGGGGAACCTCCGGCCCCCCGGGCCGTATACGATAAATCCAATCCATTTGTATTGGATTGGATTTATCCAGTTTGCACATTTGTATGCATGCACTTATAGGTGCATTTGTTGTTGTTGAAGGCCTGGCTGTTACAGTCTTTATTTACACTATTTTGTTGTAGGCCTACTGGCCTAGATGTTTATGCAGTTTTAAAGCACCTTGGCTTTGTTCTGAATGCACTTTGTTGTAGTTATCCTACAGAGAAAGGAACATGCACTTGACTTGGAATTAATGTACTGTATGCATTCAAAAGTGCTGAATAAATGTTTTATGGACCCATAATAGTGATTATTATTTAAGTTAAAGGAGCAGTAGGTACGTTTGAGAAACCGCCTCGGCTGCACAAAAATTCCAAAGTACACAAACCGAAAATAATCCGCCCCTTCCTTCAGACTTCCTACAGAGCACCTCCTCCAACACACATGAACGTGCACAAGATCATGATAATGAATGTAAAACAAATGTATAACACAGTTATTGTCAGTGCTTATATTTTTGAAGCTAGCATGTTTGTTTTGTGAAAATGTATTACAAATGTTACGTCAGCTAGAGCAGGCTGCGCCGGTAACGTTACATATCAGCTCGGTGTGCTCCGTAAATAGTCGCCATAGTTGAAAAGCAACTCCGATATTGACTCTGGTTTGACTTCTCCTAGTTTCCACTTTCTTTTTCTTCATAATTTGCTCCATTACAGTTTTTCTTTTGCGACCGGTAGACGATGTTCAAGCAAACTCTGCCATGGTGAACGCGTCCTCCTGCAGAGCTCAGCGCCGCTGCAGGAGGACTGAGCCGCTGCAGGAGGACTGACCGAGGAGCTCACGGGAAACACGCCCAGTAACGGCGCGCAATGACTGCATGAGTGTGTGTGTGTGTGTGTGTGTGTGTGTGCACGAGATTGAAGGCTGACAGACAGGTCGACCAACCAATTATTTTAGCCGGGCCGGCTAAAATAATTGGTCGTAGTTTTTACAGTATTACGGCTTCCACAGATGAATTTTTTTTATGGATTTTTTTTCAAAGCACTTAGAATATGCATTGCTATCAGGATATTAAGAGCATTCCATGGAATATAACAAAAAGTGTATCTCGAGCCGGTTTCTCAAACTTACCTACCCCTCCTTTAAGTTTTGCCATAATCATGTCTTTTTCCATAATCAGGTAGCTGAACAACATTGGTAAAAAATGTATACATTATATATATATATATATATATATATATATATATATATTTCTATTAATCATTTTCGGGCATTCGGTTTTCGGCCAACTGTTTCCTATTTTCGGTATCGGTTTCGGCCAAGAATTTCCCATTCGGTGCACCCCTAATCTGTTTGGTATTTTGAAAAAAAAACTTCACAGACATGTTTTATATAGGTATGGCCCTACAATATATTTGTCAAATATAGCATGATAGGTCCACTTTAAACAAGTACAAACCACAGACTGTATGTGTCATGGTGAATACAGTTGCTGTTGTATCTGTGTCTGTGTCATGTTGTTATGAGTGTGGACGGAGCAGATACAACCTTAGCTGATCGATCCGATCTCCATTCAGAAAACACGCATTTTAAAAGGTTTTCGCCTGCCGTCTTGTCTGCAGACCGGTATCAGTATGTTGTTACTTCGGCATCATTTTGAAACGTGTATTACAATTAAATCACGGTAAAATATGTTCATTTTGTTGTAGTTGTAGCCCCCTTGTCAGCGATTCTCTCTGACCATTCAGCAGTCGAAAGTGTTTACGTCACTAGTTTAGCATATTCAGCCCGGTTGTTGGCCCAGTAAGATCCTCGATTTTGGAGAGCCAGGAAAAAGGTGAAAAAGTAGCCCTGAGCCGGAACTACCCCTAGTGGAAAAGCAAAAAAAAGCGTCCTGGTTTGGCCCGGCCCGCTTAAACCGTGCTACGTGCTGCAGTGGAAAAGCGCCATAAGCGGTTGACCAATCACAACAGATCCGGCCAGCTAACCAATCAGAGCAGACTGGGCTCTGGTTTCAGACAGAGGGTGAAAAGAGGTGCTGCAGCACGGGCAGTATGAGGAAAATAAAGAGCTTTTTGAACATTAAAGCATGGAGACATGTCTTAAAATAGACAACTATTAAGGTAATGTAAGGTGGTTGGAGCTCTTTTCATTGTGTATCCCAGGGGTGGGGAACCTTTTTCCTCTCAAGGGCCATTTCAATTTTTTCAACATCCTCCGAGGGCCGTACAAATGATTGACCTCTGCTTAAAAATACTAAAATCACAGCCCATTCATTTCGCCTTTCTTTCATGCTGTGCAAAGAAAAAGCAACCTCTTAATCCAGATTTTTATTTTTTTTAAATGTTGAAGTTAAAAGCATCAATCTGGTGCACTTTGAGAGCAACATTAGGAGATCTATGGATACATCTCTCAACACCCATATGAAACAGAACTGTAAGCAGATTTCTTTTTCTTTCTGGATATTTTACAAATCACTCCCCTTTCAAACTGTATTCTTGTTTATTAATAACAACTTTTTTTTACTGTCATATAGTATTTTATACCAGTTTACTTTATTCTCTTATTTTTTTATAACTAAAGATCATATAAAGATGTGCCTTTACCTCACTGGTTGTAGAAAACGCTTTTTATATTCGTTAGCATAGCTAGCTAACCAGATGCTAATAACAACAAAGTTATTGACTGTATGATCAGTATGACAGATGAACAGATCGCCACTGGGCTTACAACTAAAGGCACAGCCACGCAAAAACTGCGGCATGTGTACGGCTCCTTATGGGTACTGCCATTTGTGAAGTCCCGGCCCAGAGCGGCGGTGCTCTCCGTCAGCACTACACCCCTGTCAGACGAGACATATACCACGTGATGACACGTTAGGCTCGTGTTGTGTTCAAGGACCCTGACCACGTGGCCAGGAAAAACAGGCACTCGCTTGTTTACATTTTTTGCGGTCTTAATTGTTTTTATTTTTTGCGTGTGTTACCTCAAGGGCCGGATCAAATTGTCTCGCGGGCCGTATACGGCCCGGGGGCCGGAGGTTCCCCTCCCCTGGTATATCCAATGATTGTTTGACCATGTTGATAAGGGTTGCTGACCATGCCTGAACGTTAAAGATATTAGTTACATCAGAGCTTTCCCTTTTGCAAGTGAAATGTCTGCTGTAAATAAATGGCCCATGTAGCAGCCACAGTGGCACTGCACGCAGCTGTTAAAGCTCAGCCAATGAAACTGTCATGTGGCTGCTATCAGCAGGGCTCCACTTTTTATCCTGTAGGAAAAACCCGGGCATGGGGATTCCTACTGAACATTTTAGGAGCACATATTTTATGAGCACCACTTAAATCGACATGTGGCACAAAAAACGTAGATGTTTATATATAAGCTTCTGCAGTGAGGTTCATGGCTGGTGAGGCACTGGCACTGACTCTTCAGGTTTACAAATATTATATTTTGACCTAAATCAAAATATAATTATTTTCAAAAGCTTTTTTAGTCTGATGCTTTGATTAATTTTAAACAGACAGTTCAACAAAAGGATACCCAAAAAATGTAATTTTATCATTTAAATATTGGATTGTTCTCTCTTAGTAAGATCCCATTTTCAATAAAATTGCGGTCTTACCTTGACTTGAAGATGAAGTCCATTTGCCTATCCTTCTGGAGAAAAATCTCTTTTCAAAAGTCGAATCATAAATGTAATCGTTAGATTTATGATTAGAAAATTATAAAAGTAGGGTAGACATGTGGATATTATCCGGCGGAACAAAACGTGCATTTATCTAGGTACGTTTTCCACAGACCTTAGTTCCAGCTATTTTCTAAAATCCTATGGAGAAATCTCATTGCTTTTTTGTCGAGGGAACCCATGCGCAGCTTACTTCCGGGTTTTAGGACGCGTCACTGCACCTCTCTCGTCTCCTCTTCACACACTACACTTTTCGCGGCCGTACTTACAGCGAATCAGCTCTGAATTATGAGATGACGTTTTGTGGGTATGCCAGCACAGTGCCCCTATGGTGATTATTTTTTTGCCGTACACATTGAATAGAAAAAGACTCTGAGCATGCGCAGTGTAGTTTTTACAGCACCCATTCACTTATGGCGCATTACCACCATGGCGCGGAGCGCGGTTTAAGCGTGCCGTGTCGTACCGGGCTACTTTTTCACCTTTTTTCTGGCCCGACAAAATCGTGGTTCAATCGGGCTCAACAAGCGGGCCAACAACCGGGCTGAATATGCTAAACTAGTGAGAGAATCGCTGGCAAGGGGGCTACAACTACAACAAGTTGAACATAATTGACCGTGATTTAATTGTAATACACGTTTCAAAATGATGCCGAAGTAACAACATACTGATACCGGTTAGTAAAAACCATGAATTAATGCTTTGACAAGTCTGCAGACAGACGGCAGGCGAAACACCTTTTAAAATGCGTGTTGTCTAAATGAAGATCGGCTAAGCTAACGCACTATATGCTCCGACCGTCCACACTCACAACAACGGCCTATACAGACATAAATAAACCAGCGACTGTATTCACCATGACACAGACAGTCTGTGGTTTGTACTTGTTTAACTTTTGTCTAGTTTCTGAACAGATATGAGGAGCTGTAAGCTAGAGTGCTAACAGCTAACGGCTGATGTTGTTTTTCTGAAGATGACGTCACGGCTCCGCCTACACTGCGGTACTATACTACCCCAGTTCCTAAACTGTAATGGAAGCGCCGCATTAAAGTGAGCCGGGCCTAACAAGGCCTAACAAGGCCTAACAAAACCGTACTAAGTCGAGCGAGGCCTGCGGTGGAAATGCGCCATTAGACAGTGAGAGAGAGGGGCTAGATCGGGGCTTGACCCACGTCGCTCAAAACGGCTCAATAGGTACACTGTAGACACTAATTAGAAGAACACAGACTAAAACAGCAATGCACAGACGAATCAGATGATTAAACATGATCGTAAAATATATTTTAAGATGTATTTCTTTTGCATTTTCTTTGCATTATTTTGTAATTATAATTGTAATACTTTCTGCTGACACTAGGTGGGGCTGTGAAATGTAGCCCTATTTTCTTTAAACATATGCACCAAACAATAACATACCAATGTAAATATAAGGTACTTAGTCCAAACATACTCGTCAATAAAGCACAACAAAAGAAGTTAACGACTAGATAAGTCAATTTCATAAGTAAGAAAATCGGCAAGATAGTTTAATTGTGTTTATTTTCTACCTTGTTGAGCTGTAGCCTAGAGAGAAATTCAATACCGGTAACATTCTAGTTCATGGATCCAGGTTTATGGCTGTGTTTTACTTGTCAAAAGAGCTGAAGGACAAAGCACTAGAGTTAGGCACAATAATCTTTATGATTCAGAATTCACAAGAGGACACTAGCAATCCGTGTATTTCTAATCGTGGATAGTGTTTCACAAGCCGCTGTATGGAATATTGGGAAAAGATTATGCGATGACTTGTTCCCAAGCCCTTTTCCCACTGATCCTGCACGTAGATGTCTCAGTGATTTGGTAAAACTATAAACTTACTAGCTGTAAATCTCACTGACAGTTGAACACCAGCTATAGCCGCTGAGATGTTGCCAGCCAGAGAAGAAGCTCTGGGAATGTTGAAACCACATGGACCCTTTTATGTCTTTTATGAGGCACTTGTTAAGAAGCAGCAGATTGATTTACCTGACACTTTTATATGGAGGTTATCTAAGGATTTGACATCCATGCGTAAGATTTATCAAGCACATCACAGATGGTAAATGCCTCCCGATTAAAACATTTAAAAGCTCCAACACCATATTTTTTCACTTTTCTCAGAAGGAAATGTACCAAGAACAGAAGTGCCAATCAGACACATTCCCTCTCGTTAAAAACACGTCATAAACATCTCATCCTGGAATGGTTGGATTGTTTTAGCCTCTGAAGCAACAGATTGAAAATGGAGCCCGGTAAATGAACCGCATGAAGTCATGAAACAGCAGCGGACCTTTTTACAGGCTGTTCAGTGTTGTACGGCCAACAGAACATTGTGACCTGCCAGATATGATGTCATTTCTAAACCCCTGTCCAATGCCTCACCAACACTGGTTCAGACTGAGATATACTTAGCAGACTTTGGTCCGCTTCGCATGGCAGAACAGATTACACTGTCATAACTGGGAAAGTATGTGAATGAACTCTTTTTGCCTAATTTAGCAGTGCAGTTATAGTCATTTGGTGGATGAATGAGTCGAGTCAAAGTAAATCATTTGACTCGTACCGCGTTAAAGAGCCTATTTCGGCCTCATAGAAAAAAGAAATAATATTCACGGCATAAGGCGAGTTGTTGCTGCAAATAAGACAAATGTACAAATTGCGTAAATTCTTTAGTTTTATATTTAATTTGTCCCTCTATACAATCTGTGCCCCCTGTTGAAACTTGATGCAGCAGATTTAAATGTTATACTCAAGAAATTGCAGTTTCCGACTGTTTCCCCTAATGAAGAGTACAGGGAAATCTGTTTCGTTTTTGACTAAATTAACTCAAAGTGAAATGAAATGTATTGATTTAATTTTATCTTGGTTAAAGGAGCAGTAGGTAAGTTTGAGAAACCAGCTTGAGTGCACACAAATTCCAAAGTACACAACCGAAAATAATCCGCCCCTTCCTTCAGACTTCCTACAGAGCACCTCCTCCAACACACATGAACGCGCACAAGATCATGAGAATGAATGTAAAACAAATGTATAACACAGTTATTGTCAGTGCTTATATTTTTGAAGCTAGCATGTTTGTTTTGTGAAAATGTATTACAAATGTTATGTCAGCTAGAGCAGGCTGCGCTAACGTTACATATCAGCTCGGTGTGCTGCGTAAATAGTCGCCATAGTTGAAAAGCAACTCCGATATTGACTCTGGTTTGACTTCTCCTAGTTTCCACTTTCTTTTTCTTCATCATTTGCTCCATTACAGTTTTTCTTTTGCGACCGGTGGACGATGTTGAAGCAAACTCTGCCATGGTGAAAGTGTCCTGCTGCGGAGCTGAGCTCAGTGAGCTCACGGGAAACACGCCCAATGACGGCACGCACAATGACTGCACGAGTGTGTGTGTGTGTGTGTGTGCACGAGATTGAAGGCTGACAGACAGGTCGGCCAACCAGTTATTTTAGCCGGCCCGGCTAAAATAATTGGTCCACAGATGAATTTTCCACAGATGAATTTTTTGTATGGATTTTTTTTCAAAGCACTTACAATATGCATTGCTATCAGGATATTAAGAGCATTCCATGGAATATAACAAAAAGTGTATCTCGAGCCGGTTTTTCAAACTTACCTACCCCTCCTTTAAATACCAATTCACAATTTTTCGAATAAGCCTTCTATAAGCGAGTCCTAAAAACATATTCCTGAGTTACTTTCATTTCGGAAAATGTGTGTGTATTGGTGAGAACGAGATAGACACATACATGCAACAATGGCAGGGCACCAT
Organism: Gobionotothen gibberifrons; assembly: GCA_943591055.1. Classification (NCBI taxonomy): domain Eukaryota; kingdom Metazoa; phylum Chordata; class Actinopteri; order Perciformes; family Nototheniidae; genus Gobionotothen; species Gobionotothen gibberifrons. The sequence continues at coordinate 105,531 of CALSBZ010000458.1, forward strand.
AACGTCAGCAGTGTGTCAGTTGGATACAGGTAGTCAATTGATGCATTTTTTGCGAGTTTGGCCTAGCAGACTTCCTCTCAAAACCTCCAAATGTGCATTGCATGGACACCCACCTGGAGGCTATCTGCACTGTATCATTTGTGAGTATTTGTCCCAGAGAGACAAAGCAGCTCATCCAGTTAATTGAGCGGAATCCGTACGGACACAGTTTGTCATCCTATGCGGTGTGAATGGAAGAAGCAGACAGATGTGTTCATTCATAATAAATGCAAGTCACTTTAAAGGCCATGGCGAACATTTCCCTGAAATGTTCCCACACAAGTGGGCTCCTGGCTGACATCATCGCACATTGCACGCATATGTGGGTGTGCGTAGTGTTTCCTTCTGTTAATGCTATCAAAGCCTCGGTCTCAGTCTGCATTCACACAGAGACGGCTACATCTAAAAAAATGCTGTTTGCATGTGAAAACCACTCGGCACATTGACATTCCCAGGTAATGGGAAAACAGCAACATGTCGTCTTCCAACACCTGGAAGGCAATCTAGAATTGTTCGAGTTCACCCCATACAAAACTCTGCATTCAATTATAATAGGCTGACTCTTTGTGTATTTGTTTAAGTGCACGGCTTTGGGGAAGAAGCTCTGGTTGAGACTGGGGGTGGGAGATGTTGAAAACATGTGATATTGGCAATATTGTATTCTCATGAGATGTGTGTGTGTGTATAAGGAGTCTAGTCAGGAGAGTTTGCAGCCTATGATCTTTGATGCTTTGGTCATAATTCTGTCTATTTTTTTATTGTGCGCTTAAGTGTGTTTCCATACCAGACAGTATTTGATACTGAATAGAAGATCTGGATTATGACTGTGAAAAGGACAACACTGTCTGACTTAGTTTTTTGAATTGTGTGTCCCTAAATAAAGTCTCTGTACGGCTTTTTGTATTTAACAGGTGGCAAAATCAGGTTGCTTGAGGTCGTTGCAGATGTGTGGGCCAAGGATCTTGTAGGAGTTGGTTGTTGTAATTAGTTGTCTGTCAATGAGCATAGGTGCTCTTATTGATTGTCTTATTCTGAAGTCGATGATCATTTCTGTCGTCTCTTTTTCCATTCACGACCAGCTCATCCTCCCTGCTGCCTGAGGTTGGCCTCATTGTCTTTTGAGACAGTTTGACAGCCAGCACCTAGGTAGGAGTGGGACAATCACAGCCTCTATAACACCAGAAATGGAGAGAAACTATGTTTGACAACTATGCAGATTACAATAAAACCTTTGCATCTCACATCTTGGACACTAAAGTCTAAACTTACCTTGACCTACTTGCTGTTGCTCCCTCTGGTCGCTGATATCATGTATTTTACTACCTGCTGTTGGAGATCCACTGTCTCTCTCACACTTTCACTCTTCCATTTACACACACACATATTCTCTTGTGTCCTGGTCAAGTAGGATAGAAAGAAAGAACAATGCTTGAAAGTAATTTGTGACTACTGAGAGTCCGGCCCACTTGCTGTTGGTACTTTGCGGTTGATGCTGTGTTCTGACACTACATCACTATCAGAGTGTTGGCAATCCGTAGAGAAGCTGTTGAACAGAAAAGGGACTGGTTTTAATAACCTCACATGTGGATACTACATCCGTTGTGGAGGGAATGCGGTAGCAGCGTTAGCCTCAGGTCAAATGGTCTGGAGGGTTTATTAAAGTTCTGTATCTCTTACACACCTTTACAGTGCTTATTATCATCCGCCACCATGTGGATTGAGACAGCTGGTGATTGAATTAAAAAGTTAAAAAGCCATGTTGGTTTGTCAAAGTTCTTTTTGTACATGTGCTCACAGCTGGACACCAGTTTGTGATCCACAATCTTTTTGTTCACCGCAATTCTTCCAGAATGATATTCCAACATGTTCCCCTCGCTAGTCCCCACCCCCACTCCGACCCTATCTTATTCTTTTCCTGTGTGCATGTGTGTTTTTATAGACAAGAGGTCACCAGTAGTGACTCTTTTCTTTCCCTCCCTCCCTCTCTGGCTGCTCCAGTTATCTCCAGCACAGCCTGTCCGTAGACTTACTGTGACTCAGTCCTCCTCACGCATGTTTTTCTCTTTTGTACTTAGTAGCCGATTTGAGAACGATTACTTTTTGTTTAGTGTCTGTGAGGAGTTCACGGGAGGCAGATGTTGGTCCTTGTTACAGTGCTGGACGACATGAAGCGGAGGGAATATAATTCAAGGCCAGTGCTGAACAGACCTTCACTTGGATTCTTCAAGCACCACATCAGAGAGATGAGAGTTATTCAGGGTCTTGCAGAGGCAATGGTATCGGAGCAACAGAGAGAAAAAGATCGGTGCCTTCTGTGACTAGCTCTCGGGGTAATGAGCAATGTGTGAACTTGTTAACTCTGCCTGTTCTCTTTGACCTTCATTTAAACTAAGGATTAGCCATCTCATCAGAGTTCTTGGGGAGAAGCCAAGGCTTGTTTTGCCTCGAGCATACTCAAAAGGAGGATCTGGAAGGAAACAAGCTGCTCATTCCCTCGGAGAAAGCTTTTTACATTTTTCCTTTGGCAAGAAACTTGAAGCGATTAAAAAGCTAATTTACTTGGACTGACTTCAAGAAAGGAAACACACACTGCATTTAAATGTCTTGCTGTAATGGATTTGGATCACTTCTACGGCTCAGCCCAGGAGCGTGCTGTTTATCTACCTGAGTTGAGCTCATCAAAGGATCCAAGAACATATTGATGATCTCGGTCTTCCCAGGAAATGGAGCTTCGTAAGAGAGTAAAGCTGAGGAAACTTCAACATACTTTGGGCCTTTCACAAGATGCAGCAGCTGCAGGGAGATGCAGCAGTAACATATGGGGGGCAGGAAGATCGAATGCCTCACAGCGAGGTACAGGGGAGGGTTACCTGCTCGGAGGATCCGGAGCTTCTTCCAGTTTAGAGATTCTACCCTGGTGGCCTTGGCGACAGTGTGTTTCCATGGCAGCCGGCCTGTTATTAGCTGGGCTGCTGGCACTGGCTCAGGCCTGGTGCGTCAACGCCATACACGAGAATCTGCTGTGGTTCTCTCAGCTCACGGTAGGGGTTACACTGCAGCGTTAATCTGAAGCTTTGATTAAAAGAACCGCACGGCAGACAAGCTCTCGCTCACAGCAAGAGCCTGCGGTAAGAGTTCCAGGGGTCCAGGCGGTAACATGGGGCATATAGAAACGGTCACACCTCTCAGCTGTCCAATCTTAGCTCACAGTAGGAGTAGGTCCAGTGACTATATTTGTATATGTGTGAATATATAATTTCTTTTTATTTTCAACTGCTCATCATCTATTATCGTTCTGCCCCTTCATTCATTGTGACAAATCAGTCAATCCAAGATATCATTTTTTATTCAAAAGCTTCCTGCTGTGTCTCCAATAACGATAAAGTGGACACTTGGTTTCTATTTTGTGAGTAATTTTGAAGAGAGCTGAAAAGGGATGCTATTACAACAGTACTGCTGATGTTACAGATGGCCACAACACAGGGATATCATGATACCGTCAGGTATACAACTAGAAATAGGTATATTGCAAGAAACAATATTTATTCATTGCTCCGTGTTCGAGAAGCACAGGGGAGACTTATAGAAGCTGACCTTCTTTACTTTTCCCTGTAGTTAAGAGGGCCAGAAATAAAAGATGTACTTGGGTCATGATGAGCTGCAGAATTTATTCATGGAAAGATTAAACCTACACTGTTTATTTACTACCACTTGACAACTTTACTGTTCCTTCCTCCTTTCCACCAATTGCCAACAGCTGTCTCTGTCCAATCATTCGCTAACACCATACATCAAACGTAAAGATGTAACCATATATGCCAGGTGCTGGTTTCAGACCCTGACACAAAGGTCACAGAATTACGGGTGGTGCTTATGCTGGTAGTTTACTGATGTCACTAAACTTAGAGGGCGAACATTTTCCTACCAATCAATCACAGCTTATCTTTGCTCATTATGATCCGGGAGTCCCTGAGTCTATTGTGTGAAACAAGAGGTTGATAAGTTCTTCTTGCATCTGTGTTTTGCTGTACTGCCTAGTTTTCCGCCAATGGTGCGTTCATGTGCTCTTCCTATCCCACCACCCGAGTTGGGACATTGTTCTTCTGACTTCATTGTGTTACAAAGACGATGCTTGTTTGCATGTCGTTGTTCTGACTAAGGGGGCTTTCTTGGGAAATTTCCAGTTGGGAACACATTTTTCAGATTATTTAAACTTGAATCCAGACCATCTACCTCGGAATGTCAGCAAAAGTTCAACACAAATCCCATATCGGCCCTGTGATTCAGGTAGGCTCCAAAGTTGAATAGGTTATTTCTTTCTTGGACCATTCCAGCAAGTTTCAGAAAATCCAATGGACATAAGAGAGCTGAACATGTTAACTCCTTACTCCTTAGGTAACTCTTTGGGTAAATTATGCTCTCAAATTCTCAAAGTCTTCTGGTTTCCACTTGATTAATCAGGTCATGGTATTTGGCTACAAAGGGACAATTAGGAACATACTTCAAATATGGAACATTTCTTACACATAATATATTTGACCGCACTTTTTTGTTTTTTTCAGTAAGTTTAGTTGCAAATCTCAATCAGCTGAGCCGTTTCCTCTAAGTCATTTAAAAACTGTTTTTATGAGATGTTTTTATGGTCTCTTTACTAGAAACAGCAATCTGCAAGTCATTACTGAAAAATAATGACATCACCGGCACTTTAGTCATACTCTAACTATGCTTAGGTTTTTAAGAAGTAGTTTTTGGAATCCAACGGAAATATGAAAATGATAATCCTGGAGAAACAATTTGAGAGACTTTGAGTTAAATCACAAAGCCGATATGTCAACAAAATATATCACTACACTCAAAGAATGTGTTTTTAGTGGAGCACAGCTGTAAAAGCTATTCACAGAGGGAACATGATGGATGGAGGATTGAGTTTATATTCTGCAGCTGCTTGTTCACTGTTTGCTCTCCGTCTTTACCCCCTAGTGGAACAATCATCATACATGGCAAGCAGGAACACTCTTGGGAAGACATCGTCTAAGTACACACATAAACACACAGACACACACCTGTGCTATTGTTGTTGAGCATTAGAAGTATTTAAGCTTTTTCTTAAATATATTCTTCAAGTTTTCCATTATTCTTTGCCACGATAAATGTGTATGCGGCTATCTAGCCTCTTCTGATTATTCCATGTTATAGATATATCTGCCTTTTTAAGTATGGTATAGATACAAAAAGGTAGTTACAAAACACATATGTATTGCTTAAATTGCTCACATTAATATTATCTGTCAGAACTAAATCAATTGATTGAAAACAGTATAAGCACAGGCTTAAAAAAAGAAGAAGAAAGATTTATAGTTATAGCGGTATTCTAGTTTCTAGTGTTTCATCTGTTTTCCATGTTTCAGAAAACAGAAGTCTTTGATGTCTTTGACAAAAATCCCCTTTCTGCTTTCAGGAAGTGGAGCGCGAGATCTCTTTCCGGACAGAATGTGGACTTTACTACTCCTACTACAAGCAGATGTTGCAGGCCCCGTCCATACAGGAAGGTATACATCATTTAAAATGGCCCAATTGTGCTTCTTGGGTATTACCTTTCCTGTAGGTATATAGGTTTTTTTGCATGTAAATGGTCTGCAAAGGCTAAAATCCCTGTGGTCCCTCCAGAAATATTGGCTAGCTGTCCAACACATTGTACGTGATAGGCTAAGGCAGTGGTTCCCAACCTGGAGGGCTTGGGAACCACTGCCCTCCAGGGGGGGGCGCAGCGCTATTGCAGGGGGGACGTGTGAAGCTTGGGAAGAAGTTGTAAACATACATTGTTTGCTCTTAAAATCTATAAAATTGACACATTTTTAACTCAATCTGCAGTTAAAAGAAAAGTGGACGCGCCCACGACAAGCCTTTCAGCTATAATGCCCAAATCAACAAAGTATGATGAGGCATACATCTCCCTTGACATCTAAAGCTCCTTACACACCAAACTGACACCAAAGAACACCAAAGAACACCAAAGAACACGTCCCGACGGAACGTCGCCTCACGTCGCTCTTTTGCCATAAGTATTTTTCGCATAAACACGAGCAATCTGTCCATCAGCTGGCCAAAAGGCATCATATTCATACGGAGAAATGCACCGTTTTCGACTTCCTTAACTCTGGAGTTCTGTTGCCCCAATTACGTGTAAGGTGGGAGAAATACTCAGATCAAGTACTTAAGTAAAAGTAGTATACTGCAGGGTAGCTTGTGAATTTACTCCAGGTGGAACTAAAGTCTTATTTAAGACTTGATTATATTTCACATCATTAATCCAGATCTGTACAGTAACTAGGTAATACATACACGTAAAAGTACATCATTTACCTCTGAAATGTAGTGGAGTAGAAGTACAAAGAAGCAAAAGTGGAAATACTTAAGTACCTCAAAATAAGTACAGTACTTGAGTAAATCTACTTAGTTACTACCACCACTGCAGGTATGTTATGTCTGCTAGCAGCCCATAATCCACACTTTACATACAATTAATCAATGTTAATTCTCTTTCCAATTTGTTTAGTTTTTCCCTTAAAAAATAACAAAAATAACCTATAATAGAAATACTGTTAAAGAACCGGATCGATAAGCAGTATTTGTAATTGTTTCAATTAGGCCTCATTATTTCACAGTGGCACAGGATCATCTGCCAATACAAGACTTTTTCATGTTCATCCATAATAAAATATAAAAATATAGTTGGATCTTTTTGTCTTAGCAGAGAACATTTTATGTTTGTACAACTCTATACAATTAATTTGACCAATCTCGGTGGGAACCGGGTTGGGGGGGGCTCGAAAATATTTCCAATTACCCAAGGGGGGCCTCACTGAAAAAGGTTGGGAACCACTGGGCTAACGGACGGGACCTCTCTAACCAATCACAACAGAGCAGGCCAGCTAACCAATCAGAGCAGACTGGGCTCTGGTTTCAGACAGAGGGTGAAAAGAGGTGCTGCAGCACAGGTAGTATGAGAGAAGTAAAGAGCTTTTTGAACATGAAAGCATGGAGACATGTCCCAGGAGAGTTTTATCACTCACACGGTCAACAGCCATAAAAACTAAATCTATTTCTCGCCATCGTAATGTTATATAAATCAGGCTATAAATAATGTATTAACAAATCCCTCTGTAGAGAAACTTTAGAATATAGATCCAATAACGCTGGAAAGTTTGCTCTAAGTACTACTAAAGATTTCTGCCTCAGAATGAGAACAAAATATATACCTTGAGAAAACGACCTTTACGGATATGTATCCGTAACTAATGGGTAAACAGGTGAAACATCTAAACTAATTGCTAATACAATGAAATAAAATGATTGTATTGTAATTGATGTGTTTTTTATATTGCAAACGTTCTAAAATATTTAGTTTGAAAGTGCAAATGAGGCATTATCTGATACTAACTTAAGCTGTTAAAGGAGAAATCTTCAGACAAAAGCAGACAATACATCAGGATGTGTATTTTTTATGTTTTCCTTTCTACTCGTCCGAGACAAGACTCAAAATGCCCAAAAGTTCAGACCAGTGCATGAAAAAAACCCACTTGCTTCTGAGTTTGAACCTGTGTTTATGGCCCTTTTGCAGGATTCCTGTTTGAGTCAGATGATGTTTTTAACTAATGGAGCTTTATTTAGAAGTAATTGCTATGGTGATTGAAACATAGTCTTATTATACTTTTGGTAATTCTATTTTTACATGGATGGAGACACCATACAGCTGGCTCTACCGACATCTTTTCCCTCTCCATTTTCCAACCAGATCAAACAAACCACTGCAGCTTCTGACGCACAGTCTAGTCTGAGGGAAATTAGTCTAATTATTTCTTCTCGTTATCATGCAACATTTGTAGTTGGAAACAGGCCTAATTTTGCACCAAGGCAAATAATTGAGCTGAAGGCTAATCAGTGGAGAACTGGCTGACCTCCCTTTCACTCTCACTCTGCACTCCTTTATGTTTCTGTCTGCAGAGCGGCTGTGTCACAGTGTTAATGGTACGGGGAGGCAGAGAACAACATGTGGCATAATGGTGGAAATGAGAAACATTTAAGATTGATGTATGACATTAGGTGAGATGGGAGAAAGTAAGCATACATGGAAAGAAAAGGATGGAGGAGGGTGTGAATAGAAAGATACAGGATGAGTGGGTTTTGTGTGTGTGTGTGGGTAGCAATGGATCCTTAGTTTAAAGCTCTTACATGGATGAAAAAGGCAGAAAGGATGAGGCTGACACACACCGGCCTGCAGCAGAAACTCAGCTCTTTGCTGTCACGCTTTGTTCCAGTCAAAACAGATACACAGAGACCATGCTGCACCCACTGCCCCTTCTGGAATACTGACACCAGTGTGTGTGTGTGTGTGTGTGTGCACATATAACATCAGTACCAGCCTTTTTGCATGCAATGGGAGAAATATAGGAGAATGTGCATTTATTTTTAATACAATGTGGGTGTTATATTAGTTTTCCTTGCCAATAAACCTCACCAAAGTACTTACTGAGAAGCCGTCAGAGGAACAGCGATGGGAGTAGAAAAAGGGTCAAAAGGGCTAAAACTCTCTGTAAAGCTAAAGGGATTACATCATTTGTCACGATGAATGACACCTGTCATTTGACAGCAGTCTTGTGCATGTGTTTTGTCTGTAAAGCCTCAAATCTCAACTTTCCCCCCAGAGGGAGTTTCTCTCCCACACACTCCCCCCTGCCTGAAATGCCTCCATTGGACCAACCATCACTACATAACACCCACGCTTATTTTGTATGTAATAGGCTTAGGGGCGGGACATCTCTAGGCATTGACCAATCACAACAGAGCCAGCCAGCTAACTAATCAGAGCAGACTGGGCTCTGGTTTCAGACAGAGGGTGTAAAGAGGTGCAGCAGCACAGGCAGTATGAGGACAATAAAGAGCTTTGTGAACATTAAAACTTGGAGACATGTCACAGTAGAGGGAGAAAATACTAATATGAACCTGCAAATGAGCATACTAGGGCCCCTTTAAGTTGAGGTAGCGTCATAAAAAGACTATGGGAAATGCTGACATTTAAGATTTGATGGAGAAAAAAACCTGCAACAATGCAATTTTTTACAATTGAGCAAAGGAAATAATGCCTGAGGCTTTCAAGGTTGAATGCACTTGATGATTTCAGTCATCTATGGTGCTCTCAGCGATGACTGATTTCAATTGAGGCAGAACAATCTGTGTTTTTAGGGGTGGAAAGACAATTCAAGCACTTTTATTGTTCTTTAACAAGCACCATGCTCTGGAGGGTGAGCTTTGTGAAACATTCATACCCAATCATTATCATTATCAGTCAATGTCGCTGTGAAGAAATGGTGGCATTTTAAAAGAGTGTGTTTGTGTGTGTTCCTAGGCCTCTCAGATTTGATCCATGACAACTTGACAGAATCCAAGAGGACCATCAATCTCCTTCAGCGGATGAATATCTACCAGGAGGTCTTCCTCAGTGTTCTCTACAGACTGTTGCCCATACAGGTACCCCATCACTCAGCTGTCAGATATTTACAACGGCTTGTAAAACACAATAGAGTAATGCTCGCCACTATTACAGGATGATTGACTCTCTCTCTGACTGTTCTTGTCATTTCATACAATCACAATTATACCACAATACACTGTTTTCTTTTGTCATACATTTTGAATAAATACTGCCATGAATAATAATCATACCGTGGAAGCTTCTTCTAGTGATCAGCTGTTTACATGGATATCAAAGCATGATATGAAAAATTAAATATTTACTTTTCTTTCAATAGCTTGAGTATGAAAAGAGTATGTTGGCAAAATATATATTATATTAATCAAGTAGTCTGTTTATTTTTTGGCCTGTTAAAAAAGAATGATGGCACTGAAATGCCAAGCTCTGGGTTTTAGCAGCATTACCAATTCTAACGTTCGCTAAAAGTGCAATTCGGTTTCTGTCTAAATTCAAATGTCAACAGCGATTATTATCTTTTTTTTATTATCTTTATTTATTTGTTGTCATCATCATGAAAACAAATAAATATAATTTGTATTAACGGTATTCATTTTAATCTTAAAGTGATTCATTTGACCCTTGATCACAATAAGAGGTTTTCACTGCAGTCCGTCAGGCTTTTGATCTGCTGTGGCATTTAACATTTTGGTCTTTTCTAGCTGACATGTCTTGGCACACTTGTACTTGTCACGTCGGAGGAGCAAAAGGTTTCTGTATCGGCAGATCAATTAACTGAGCAGCAGTTACTTAGCTCCCCTCAGAGAGCTCACTGTGACAAGACTGCCAGGAAGTGAAATATCAGAGCAAACTTTGAAAATGCCACAGTGTTCCTGAGAGTCTGTCGCTGTCACTGCAGGCAGCTCTGTGTGTCCTTTCACAGCAGCTCTAATGAACTGCTGCTCTCTGTGTGTGTGTGTGTGTGTGTGTGTGTGTGTGTGTGTGTGTGTGTGTTTCAGTCCTATCTGGAGCCAGTGTATTTCTACATCTACACAGTGTTCTCGCTCCAGGCAGTGTATGTGATTGCTCTGTACCTAACTGCATGGCTCCTGTCAGGCTCCTGGCTGGCCGGCACTCTCACCGGGGTCTGGTACATCCTCAACAGGTGAGAAATAACTGTGATAATGTTACGCCAATTTCCCATGCCGGCACAAAATAGGAGTATATTCTTAGAATATAACAAAAAGTGTATCTCGAGCCGGTTTCTCAAATTTACCTACCCCTCCTTTAAGTTTATTATGACAGAGCAATGTCATCTTAGAAAAGAAGAAACCAAGATATTTAGGATCAAAGTGTGTCCTCTGCTCAGAGATTTTACTTATAGGTTTGTAATCCTGCGAGTAATCCCAATTAAAAAAAAAAAATGTAACAGTAATCTAATTACGTCTTTTTTTTCATGTTACTAAGGAGGTATTTGTATCGTGATTATGTAATCCTGTTACATCCTAATCCCTTACTCCTTAAACCTGGATGCAAATTTCAAACTTTTGAGAATAAATGTGCGTTGCAGATGTTTAATTGACTTTAAAACAGAAGTCATTTCAAAATGTGTGTAAGACCTCATGAACACACAAACTGTTGGATTTACAAAGAATGCATTGTGTCCGCTGATCCCTTCTTGCTCACGCTATCTTCCCCGTCGCAAACACGCCAAATTGCAGCTGAGTGCAATTCTCCCTTTTCTGCATCTGATTGCAATTATCCATGTTGGGATGTTGCCTTTGTGCCAAGATCACAGGAGGCAGAACAACAGAAGAAAGGGAAATAAAAGCTTCAGGTCAAGACTGATGAGATGCTAATGCTTTCCCCAACTTCAGGGTAGGAATGTACCTATTTGGGATTTAGGATTTAGATCGCAGGGTGACAGATGGGCGATATAATGCCAATTAATACATTTGTATCCTTCTGTATCACTCTTCAAGTCTTTAAGAGCAGTCAAATTAACATTTTAAAGGTCCTCATTAAGCGCATTGCAGTAAAGGTCACATTGAATCAGTATTTCATATACACAAGGAAAATATTTCACGAGCCAGCGACATTTTTGCAAATGAGGGGGATTTTGATAGATCTTTTTATGTCAGGTGTGAATGTTTTTTAAAGAACTTTTTTATGGTGGATTCATTTGCCTTCATGGTTGAGTGGGAAATAATATAAATCACAGGATTCACTTAGGGGAAGCTTTCATATTGGAGTTTAGTACTCGGAGCGAAGGAGGAATCTGGGAGGAATCAAAAAAACTACAGTGGGAATCAAAGTGGGACAAACCAGTGCCAAGGTGGGGTAGAATGGGATGAAATGTAAATCCTGTTTCCGTAGTAGGTGCCAGGCTGTTATTCTGAACGCCCATTATTCTGCAAACCCAATAGTCCGAAAATGAGAGCCCTTTTGTCCGGAAGCCTGTTATCCAAAATATACATTTTCCCTGCGGCAAACAGAAGCACATGGATAATTATAATGCAAAAAGACAGGAGCTAGCAGATAACTAACCTCCTCAACCTAATCTCCCCCAACTCAACATCACCGTGGGAATGTAGAGGGGTTAAGTGATTCTTCATTATGAAGGATTCCATTCTTTCCCACAGACAAGGACTCCTCGCACTGGAGAAGCAGGGAAGCACTGTGAGAGTCATTGACAACTCTGGGGCTTTCCAAACCATTGTGTCCAGGACGTATAGCAATGCTATTGGTTGTGATACCACTGCTCCGTAACACTGTGTCCGGGATCAAGTTCCTTTGGGGTCCAAATCAATAAAAAACTGGACCCCCCCAAAAAACGGACATCCTATTTAGGAGGAGTCAGAGCAAATGCATATTAGGAATTAGGAATATAGAAAGTAAGATCTATGGCAAACCATATGATACCTACATGTTTTGTTCATCAGGATAATCTCAACAATACACGTCAATGCAATTACCAGAAGTAAATAGCTAACCTAAAGCTATAAACTAACTACATCACAGTCGTACAACTTCACATCACCACCGCTAAGCTAAAGGCGGCCAATGTTTGGCGCCATGATGTTTCCAACTCCCTAGCAACCGCTGTTTTAATGACACATAGAAGACCTTAACGTGTGGGCTAGTTACTGACCTATTTGATATCAAAGAACAACAAGGGAACATCTCTTAAGCTTGTTCTAACCACACATCTCATTTCAGGCATCTGTGTTATTGGACTCATTCCTGCACCACTCTTTATGTCTGGTTGATCGGCTACACACACCTTTGAGACACTGCAGTATGTGTCAGATGCTATAGGTCTCAGTTTGGGGTTTGGACATTTGACATCATTTTGAAAAAGAATCACTCCCTCCCTCTCTTTCTCCCTTCAGGGTGGATACCACTCGTGTGGAGTTCACCATCTCGCTCAGAGAGAACTGGTCGATGCCCTTCCTCGCGCTGCAGGTCACCGCTATCACCTGTTACCTCAGGCCTCAGCTCACAGACTTACAGCAGGTACGCACAAACCCACACTAAATCAAAGCTACTGATCACAAAGGATGTGATGATACACAAAGTGTAGAAGCCAATACCTATATAAGTGTTATTTCATGGATTGTCAACACTGATTTGATGCCACAATAAAAAACGAAATCCTGTGTATTTCAACAAACAAGCCGGTTTTACTCTTACTGTTTTGAAGTTAAACAGGTCAAAATTCCCTCTATTTTATTTATTTTATGTTGACTTTATGTCCTTCAAAAAACTCTATTCAAGTTTCCCACCAAAAACTATATTTTACAAGATTATATTTAGATTAAACATCATGACACGCTTGAATTCACCATAACCCAACTCTATAGAGCCTCCATTCACTGGCTGCTAACAGCTACTGGTGACAAGCTTTTGTCCTGCCACTTTTTTAAACTTGTATTTATTGTTCACAAGGAAGCATTATCAGAGAAAAAACAATGCGTTGATAGTAAGTTATCTGCGTCTTAAACAAATACTTCTGATATTGTAGGAAACAAGTACAGTCATGTTTTAAAAATGTCTGTATCCGCTTTGTAACTTGGTGTACACTTTACATTGGCCTGGAATTGAAACACACAAGCCATCTGCTCAATATTCTAACTCCCTAATGGTGCATTTACACTGCATGGTATTGCACGATTCTCCTCGATGCAACTTGCTCTATTTTGGTTTTTCATTCGCAAAAGATGGTCTAGTAACTCTTACTTCTTTTGATACAGCCCTTGTCAAAGCAAACTGAGCCACCCCTGTAGACCAGTGATTGGTCAGATAAAATGGTCACTAGCTCGACACGGAACATCCTGCACAAACCTGCCGTTTTTTAACCAAGCAATCGACAATTGCAACTGTAATTTTTTTCATTTAATCAAAAAAACGTCAGCTCACAAAAAAACAGCACCAGACACAGCAAGGACACTAAGCAGCATAATTAATGAATGGCAGACAAATCTATGCTGATAATCCGGCCTACACTGAGAGGGTACGATCCGCAGTGGAAAACAAAATGGAAAAAAAGATCTGTCACTAAAAGTATGTCCTGTCAGCAGAGACGTACCATGCAGAGGAAACATGCCATAAAACAGCAAGCAGCACAACAGGAATGAGTATACAAGCCATTGAGTACCAAGAATCTAACCCCAGTGTGTGTGTGTGTGTGTGTGTTTCCCTCCACAGAAAGTGATGGTGTGGTTGATGTATGTGACGACGTTTTGCTTCTGTCTGACGTGGCAGTTCAACCAGTTCATCCTGCTGGTTCAGGCTCTCATCATATACAGCCTGGACTGTCTGGACTTCTTAACAACTACACAGGTGAGGCTCCTGGACCGACCTGACCTAACCCACAGAAAGGCAGTGTATATAAGACCAGGGGCCTCATTTATAAAGCTTTGCGTAGGATTCTCGTGGGAAGGTGGCGTACGTAGGACAAAGCAAATAAATACGCACACAAATATTCCGATTTATAAAACACTGCGCACGCACGTCCTACGCCGGTTTCCCTTTATACATCACAATCAACTCGAAATGCAGCGCAGCTTTTGCGGGCTTCACGTAACGCCCATATTTGCCTATAAATAGTCAAAGAAACGCCCCGTATTAATATTCATGTTGACTGACTGCATGGAGAAGATCGCAGGAAAGGACGACAGAACAGCTAAAAAACACATCTCACACCGAGTCAGATTTTGGTTATTTTGGGGAGGTGCAGATAAATCCTATTGTTTGGTGGATGCAGTTTGAACCAGAGTAGCAGCATGGAGGTCGGATCGTCACCAAAATAAATAAATAAGCGGTCCGAAAAGAGTTAATGACAAAATACACATAACCTTCCTCAGGCAGTGTAATGTACCGGGGACAGGAGACCCCCCCTTGATGCGAAACTGTAAGAAATAATTGGGGAATCCCTCCGGAGTGGAGTCATGATGACTGGATCAGAATTTTTTTTTTTTATTTCGTGGTTCATGTTCCAGCTGTCGATCAGCTGTGCGCAGCGTCTCCACTGCAGCCTGTGCGTCTCAACCCCCCCACAGCAACTCTATATCCACCAGTTAAAGGAAATACAACTAATGTGTTGTGTTATATTAGCTGTACAATTTACCACATATGGTGCTCTTAGTTTCCATGCCTCCTGTGTTTTACGAGCGACTTATCAAGTCTTGGCAAACGGCATAAAACACGATTACACGTGATATAAAACCATGCTCGTATCTACAACCTATAGAAATGCAACACGGCGTCAGTTTAGACGTAATTCTGTCCTCCTGCTTACCGCATCATTTATGAGAAAACCTTTCATAACATTAACACAACATATTCGAGGTGGTTTTAAATAACATATCCGTATTTATTTCTTTCTCCAAGTTATGTTTTTGTGTGCACTGAGGAGTCTCAAACAGGCGTTTGTTTAATCATTTTAAGATTGGCTTTAATCAATTTGCGAAAATGAATTCTTCCTACAGTATATGATAACTGAGAGGTGTGGCAGTTTCTCATAATAATAATAATAATAATAATAAATGTGATTTATAAAGCACCTTTCATTGCTCACAGCAATCCCAAGGTGCTTACAGGAGGCATAATAAAAACAAATAAAATAAACAAAGTTTAATCAAAAGCTTTTTTAAAAAGAAAGGTTTTTAAGCCTTTCTTGAAGGTGTCAATGGTCTGTGGAGTCCTCAGGTGGTCTGTGGAGTCCTCAGGTGGTCTGGGAGGGAATTCCACAGACGAGGAGCAGCTGCGCAGAAAGCCCGATCCCCCATTGTGCGGAGTTTGGTCCTCGGGGGGCGAAGCCGATGGTCGGTTGTGGAGCGGAGGTTGCGTGTGGAGGTTTGCGATGTGAGAAGTTCCTTCAGGTATGGAGGAGCGTTCCCGTGGATGCATTGATGGGTCAGGAGTGCGATCTTGTATTCGATCCTGAATGAGACAGGAAGCCAGTGGAGGGAATGAAGGACGGGTGTGATATGGTTGTATTTTCTCACCCTCATCAGGATCCTAGCGGCACTGTTCTGTACATATTCCCTGTATATTCATCCCTCCCGTTTGTGTGCGTAGCGCGTACGCATGGGTCAGAGTGTCCGTGGAGGACCGCACATTTTCCCGTCAAGTTTGTTTTTTATAAATGCTCTGTATTCTGTGTATTGCACCTTTATGTTTCACAGCAATGTGTGTGTGTGTGTTCTCTAGGTGACCACTCTGTACCTGGTCCAAGTGAGCAGTCTGCTGAGTGTGTGGCTCCTCCAGTTCTGTAACTCCATGATCCTGGGATCACTGGTGCTGAGCTTCATCGTAGCCGCACTCTTCATCAGACACTGCCAGGTTAGTGTGTGTGTGTGTGTGTGTGTGTGTGTGTGTCTGTGTGTGTGTGTGTGTGTGTATGTGTGTATATATCTGTGAATGAAAAACTGGTTAGTGTATCAAAGTCACACAGGGAAATATGCAGCCAGACAAACACAGATGGAAGATTAAGCCGCATGGCGTGAAGAAGCCTGTGATGAAGTCTGATTTTGCAAAAGATAATACAAATTCGTATTCTGGAGACACATTTCCCTGTCAGGTATAAATGTAATTTAGTTAAATCAGATCTTATCACAGTAACAATTACAAAACCATTTAATTTGAGAGGGTGAAAGTGGAAATAAGACAGCTGGAGAAATGTTAATTATCAAAGATATGAAAAGAAAATGATCTTGAAAATAAATATAAGCCATTCTTTTAGAGGTTGTGTATGGGTGAGTTTTCGGCTGATGTCTGGTTAGTTTTGAATCTGGTGTATCCAGCCAAACATCATCTGTCAGATCAAAGAAGCATCAATCTGTGAAATGGCTCTCACTAGGGAAAATGTCTGTCTGTAGTTCTACACCAACACGGCTGCCTTATGAATTGCACTTGTCTGAATCCCTACATTATTTATATGATCAACTCTGAATCAGGACCATAGAATAAGAGAACAACACAAACAGGAAATGTATTCATTAAACCTTTGTTACAAATGTTGAAAGCTGAAAATAAGGAATTAAAAAATGAGATTCAGATTTAAAGGGGACCTATCATGCAAAATGCACTTTGTGATGTCTTCTATACATAAATATGTGTCCCCGGTGTGTTGGGGAACTCACGCAGCGTCAGAAAAGAAAACCCTCTCTCTTTTCCTCCGTACCCAAATCTTTTAAAAACGGGGGTACAACGAGCGGATACAGATTTGCTGCCGATCTGACGTCAAATCGGCGGCGGACCCACAGAGAGTTGCTATCAGAAACAATGCCTGACGTGTTTTGGACGTAATCTCGTCTTTGTTTACATTAGCAAGCCTCGCTAACACTCAGAGCTAACCTGTACTGGAGAGCACATGTGTTTAAAAATCAGGAAATACAAAAATAACTCACCTTGTGATAAACCTGCAAGAGAAAAAGCATTTGAGCTGCAGAAAGAAAGTGAACATATTCATTAATGAAGAAGCAGCTGGTTATTACTTGAATTACGTGTAGAAAAGTGTTAAGGCACATAACAGAGATGATCTGTGGTGTAACAGTCTAAGACAGTTAAGTAGCAGTCAGTAATAACAATTATGAACTGCAAAGGAAATGCGTACTTCATCGGATAATAATATGTCAGCCATGTGTCCACATTTAATATGAATATAAATTGAGACATGGTGGTTTCTAACACAGGATGTGTGTGTGTGTGTATATAGATGTGTCTGTCAGCTGCATTGAGCGTACATGTATATGTTTTGTTGCTGTCTGCTCCTGCAGTCTGGTCTGAAGACAGGAAGTCCTCTCGTCCGTCTGGGCAGACTGCTCCTCCACAGCGCCATGGTCCTCCTCCTCACCGTCACCATCAACTACCTGGCCAAGGTGCTCCTCACAGCTTTTCTTTTACAGAAGCCCTGGGAGGAAAGTCAGAAAAAAAAGCTTGCGATCCGTGATCCAGGTCTGATCGAAACTAAATGTTTTACAGATTTTTAAAACACGAAAGAGTGGTGTGCCTAAAAGAGTATTACAACAAGAAACTTGGAAACATTAAATGATCCCCTTCACCTATTACAATCATTTGGTGCAGTGGAAGGTAATGTATTTGCAGGATTCTTGCTTTTTTAAAAATGTGTATCTTCTTGGTTGAATGCACTTATCGTACGTCGCTTTGGATATTTAATGAAATATAATGTAATTGTCATAATGAAATGAAAAGCATTTAAATCAGATTAGGAAATAGGTGACTTGCCTCCCAGGGCTTCCATCCTCTCACACCCCTCCTCTCCCGTTCCTCTGCTCCTCTTAATATTGCTCCACCCCCCCACTGCACTCTCCCACTCCTGCAGCCCTCCTCTCCTACTCATGTATCTCCAACTCGTAAGCTTGATCTCGGCATGGTTTATTTAACTTATGTGTGCATCTCAGCGTGTTGATCTTTAGCCCTGACAGGATGACCATATCTGTGTGTTTATGTGTGTTACAGAAAGCACTTCAGCTCAGATCAGACGAACACATCTTTAAATTCATCAAGTCAAAGTTTGCCTTGGGGCCAACGAGGTATGAACACACACTCGTAGATGCCTAAATACACACACCAGTACATTCCCATGCTTCTCCTCTCTAACACAGTCACACTTTATTCTGATAAATCCATATTTCAGAAGCGCGCACACACACACACACACACACACACACACACACACACACACACACAC
>CALSBZ010000458.1:124265-134652 GCA_943591055.1 Gobionotothen gibberifrons
ACACACACACACACACACACACACACACACACACACACACACACACAGCACCAGGGTTGTAGCACCTAGAGTGTTAGTGTGTGTGAATAATAGATGTCGGGGTAACGCCACCAGGCCTCCCATCGATCAGATAGTGTGTGTGTGCAGTGCGGGTAGCTGCTCCTGGGTGGCAGATAACGCGGCTCTCATCCCAACGCCACACAACCGGCCCTTCAATTATTCAGGAGGCTTTCTCCTCTGCCTCTGCCTGCTTCTCTCACTCGCTGATTCCTTTGTTGTACTCCTATCTTATTTTCTTATCCCTATTCCCTCCTCAATAACTTCTCTGCACACCTGTTCTCCAGAAGCACGGGAAATAACACACGTTGATGGCATATGACGATAATAGATCCAGTTCATTATGGAAACATTTGCTCTATAATTAAAAAAATGTTCATGTGACAGCAACTGGGGCTGCAACTCTGATTATTTTAATTATTGATTCATCTGCTTCTTTAATCTGCTTCTAGATTCATATTTGTATCCTTTTGTCTGTATAATATGAAAAATGTCCATCCCAGTTCCTTAAAGTCCAAGTCCATGTCATGAATGTCTTGTCTTGTCAGTTCAAAACCTAAAGATATTTACTTTAGCATTATATATAGAAGAAAAGTAGGAACTCTAAATAATAAATGTTTTGTTTAAAGAGTCCCTGCTAAGCTTTTTAGGTGTTCTTCCCTTTCCTGTAGTGTGTTCTAAAGGTTTTTCTGCATGTAAATGGTCTGCAAAGTTCACTCCCAGACCAACCCCCCCCCCCCCCCCCGTTTTAATCATGTGTCCGTCTTTCCCTGTCTCAGGGACTTTGATGCCAGTCTGTACCTGTGTGAGGAGGCGTTCGGCCTGCTGCCCTTCGACACTCTGGAGCGCCTGGCTGGCACCCTGCTGCTGTACCCATACATCCTCACCCTGCTGCTGCTCAGCGGCACGCTGGCAGTGGCTGCTCTGCACAACCTCAGGTATAGCCGGAGGGCACTTGGAGGGGGGGGTGTACTACTTTTGAAACTCCTTTCTGGAGTTTTTTTTTGGCAGGACTTAGAACTAACAACCCAACTCTTTACAGCTTTTCATTTTTACAGTTTCATCTTTTAGAAATGTATTCAGCATCCTCAATAACCCCAAAATTGCCCAATAATGCTAATTAATGCAATTGATATTAATATTGCAATTTGCCCAACATATGCGTACTGTACATTTCTAACATAAAACTTTGGGGTTTTCTGGTTCACAATAGGACTCTATGAGCTGGCAAATAGACTAAAGACACTTTCGGAAAGGTAACTTCTGTGTGCGACTTTTGTCATTTAAGTGGGTCGTTTTCACATCTGCTACTAACTAATGCTTTGAGCTGTAGATAGTTTGTGTCATGGTAATTACTTCTTACTCTTACTTCCAATGTATTGATGTTAATGAATGATTTCATTATTGAATCAAGTGGCAGTTGAGTGATCTCCTCCATCTGTCCTTCTGTCTTCTTCTCTCTTAACACAGACTAAAAGCTAATGAGCTGTAGAGTCTGAAGTGTATGAGTGTGTGCGGGAACACTCAACAAAAGGTTGTGATTTGTTTGCGTACTTTTTGATGTACTCTCTTATAGCAAAGCCTTCAGGGTAAAAGGAACAACGACAGTACATTGTTAACCTATAGCAGCAGTTTACTGGAACATTACCAGGCCGTGATTGGAGGTCTGCTCTCTATTCATCACATCAACATTGGACTTACCTTCACCAGATGGAGAAAACACAACTTTGAATTTGTTTGAATTCATTCAACTTAACACACTTTGTTGAAAGACTGTCACCATTTTGTCCTTGATAAGTATGTAAGGAAATGATCTCCAATAGCATCATACATGAAAGAGGAATGGTTCAATGTTATAGCTATAGGGGCAACAAATATTACAGAATAAGTTCTCACAATTGGTCATTCTCCCGCTGCTCAGTGCTCATCCTTTTTTTTTATAAATGTCTTTCTTTGTGTTCGTGTCTATTTTGTGTGTTTTATCTTCAGTCTATAAAACATGAATACTTGTGTTAATGCAAAGTGTAGCTACACTGTTCTTAGTTAAAACCAGTGTTCATTTTGGAATGTATTTTAATAGGCGCTTTCACACCGCAGTACTTCCCAAAAAGGTTCATCAGAACTCTTTAGTTCTGATGAACTAAGTACTGCTGGGAGTCCCAGCAGCTTCTACTGAAGCCTTCCAAGTAAATCTCCAGAACGCCGACACCTCCTCATCTCCACCGCTCCCATGTTTTCTTTTGTGTTGTCATAAGTTAGTCTCTCTGCGTTTCTGCGCTGGGCTAATGCTAATAATGCTAATGCTAATGCGAGGATAATAAAATGGCGGCTTCACAAAACCTTTTTTGGAGTTTTACGGGGCGTGGTTTGCAATCCGCCCAGCCAATCAGAAATAGGAACCCCTTTTCTCCCACGAAAGTCCCTGCTCTCTAGCAGGGACGGAAAAGGGGGTAAAAAGGTTCTGATGAACTCATTTGAGTTCCGGCTCTTTTTGTTGTGAACGCGACATTTCTGAACTATACCGGAACTAAAGTGGGAAAAGTACTGCGGTGTGAAAGCGCCTAATGTAGTCTTAGTTGTAGTCTTTAGACAGAAATAGTTTTTGTCACATTATATACATTTTCATCCTTATAGATTTAATGTAGTTATAGTCGACACAATTCCTAATGCTATATTCAACTTTAGTCTTTCATTTTAGGCAAAATGTTTTCTCTTATCATTTTTTCATCTTTGTTATTACCAAGTATTTAGTCTTTGTTCTGTTTCAAATGTCCTTTGTAGTCATCTGAAGGAGCAGAAGGATCTGTATGAGGTACAATGCTTACTCATATCCAGCTTTTAGGACTCATTCCTTAGTGTTTAATGGCGTCGTGTCATCCTCGCGTCTTTGTTTCACCTGGTTGACACTTGCCTCCAGCAATGTAGAAAGTGTGGCAAATGTAGACGTTGCTTTCAAGAATCAATCTGCAAAATTGAAAATCATGTTTGTGATAAATATCTCATCCTTGTATCATATTTTGTTTATATATCTATATTCTAAATGACTCTTACCTGTTGTAGCTCAGGTAAGCACCTTGCATCATCACTACTCAGAATGTAATCTTCAAACTTTGTGACAATGAACACATTAAGGGGTCCTTTCTGGGCAACTTGGTTACATATTGGGTAAATGATTGGAGAGTCTCAGCCCTGAGGGAGAAAGTCCTCAGTCACAGTGGTGGTCCCGTCCCTTTGTCTCCGCCACACGTCGCTGCAGCTTCAGTAATGCTGTTGTTGCTTCTGGAGAATATTCCACCAGCTGCCTTTCAAAGCTTCATTGGCCTGTGGTGCAAGGTGAGGGGCTGCATTACAATAATGGCATTAGCATATCAACTCGCCCTCTGCTATTGGAGGGCTGGAATACTAACCTCATAGAACAAAGGGCTATTTGCCAATTCTGGAATTAATTTCATCCGGTTTACCCCACCTCACGTAGAAGGAGCGGCCAGATTGGATTTGTATTCAAATGGAAGCCAGTGTCCGTCTGATTCGGCGCAGGAGGCCAAATCATGGGAGTGACATAATTGCCCTCAGTCCTTCCTCTGTTTGTCCGAGGCGGCCTCCATGCAGGCACCCACCGGCGGGGGGAGTGTGCATCACTGCGTGTCTGCTTGTGAGCACACAGTTAATGAAATCTGAATAACCACTACTGAATCTGAATAATGTGAATAATATCACTTCCACCCACCTGCCTTGCTGCTTCTATTCTCAAGCGCCTGGCTTTTATAATATTAATAATAATAATAATAATAATAATAATAATATAGCTTTACACGTAAAGCACTTTTCAGACACCAGGTGCAGCTCAAAGTGCTTTAACAACATGGCACACGTGACAAATGAACTCACTCCAGGTCACACGGTAACACCTTTTTGCAAACATGCAGCATAGCAACATGATATAACAGTGTAAGGGGCGCAAGGAGGTACAAGGTATGATAATACAAATAAAATACAATAAAATAAAATAAAGGAAGACATAAGACAAAATTAATAAATAAAATATAAAACCCTATACATTAAATAAATAAACAAAACAATAAAAAATGTAATAAGAATAATAAATACTAAGAATAATATAGGTTAAAAACCCTAACCCAACTTAAAAAGGAATGTCGCTAAACTGTAAAATAAACAAGTAATGAACATAATAAATTATATATGTAATATAGTAATAATAAGTAAAAACCTATAAGATAAGTCAATAAATAATAGAGATTAAAAGACCATTTAAAAGTGGTGTGTCGCTCATAAAAAGCTCATCCAAAAAGATGTGTCTTTAAAAATGTCCACTGCGTCGGCCTCTTGGATATTTCCTGGTAGGGTTTCTAACCAAATGTTTTAAGTATCGATGTCGTCTTTTTTAGCAGAGTTAAAGGAGGTGCGGCCGAGGAGAGGAAGGGAGCTGTGGAGGGGCGAGCGGGGGCTCTTCGTCCAGATGTGGCCTACAACCTGTTGCACACACTGTTCTATGGCCTCCTGGCTTTCAGCACTATGAGGTGAGCCCACGGTCATGTCATTAGAGGATCATGTACACACACTTATGTGAATCAACACACTTTCATGTTTTTTTCCCCAGACGGGGACTCTTGAAATGTACTTTTCCTCTTCACGGCTTAGATTCTTGATTGCGCACACTTGTGAGCACATGCTGGAATCCTGGAAAGTGCCTTTTACATGCTTTTCACAGAGCGTCTGAGTGAGCCACTTGAGTCTTGATCAGCCCTCTACACCATCACATGCAACACCCTGAGTCTCTCAGAGAGTGACACCACTCACTGCAGGAACAGGGAGAGAGCACACAGTTGGACAACACATTCCAATCAGAATGTTGCGTCTCTACTATGTTATTATCTATAGTTGCTCCTCATAGTGGCATTATAAAGGAGAACACTTTGGAAGCTAACTGCTAATGTAGCTTCAGTTCAGGTATCTGTTAGCTGTTAGCCACACACATCGTCTAACATGGCCCAAACTGGAACAGAGGCTCCGACAGGCTGGATAAGAGGAGTGATGAGTCAGCATTTATTGAGGATGGAAAACAATCAATAAAATATTTGTATCAAAAGAAACGTAAATCGAAACAAGCACCACCAATTGTCCTTGAGCATACAGCAATGTGTTTAAAGCTGATTGGTCCATTTGTGACATATCCAGAAGAAATATCACATGTGTACAAACTCAAGCACAACCAGAGGAGATTAGAATGTACTAAACACAATGTCACACAATGTTGCTTTTGTGTTTTTGAAAAGCCCGAAACAGAAACCTCCCTCTGACTGCTTACCACGGTTCCATGCACAAAACGTCTGCATGAGGAAAAATCCAAAGCTTGTAGAGTCTGCAGTGAGCACACTATGGCTGTTTCTGGACAACTTTAGCAAAGACTTCACTATGGTCACACTACCTGAACTGTACTTAAAGCACCCTGATGAGATAATGTGTCAATATAGACACAGTGTGCAATATTGAAAGATGCAGTTACATGTAATCAAAATATATTCTCTATTTATTGAATTGCTCAGCCTGTCATTATCTGCCATTAGGGGGCTCAATCGTAAACCAAAAGAGGCTGATTTATCCACAAAGGCCTCCTCCTGTTCAGAACAAATGGACCCTGTCATTAAAACGGGTAAACCCCTGATTACAGCAGTTTTGCATTAAACAACAGTGTTCTCCACTGCTGTTCGGCTGCCACTTAAGTTAGATCAGCTTGTTTCTTAACTTAATATCTACAAGCCTGATGTCTAAAATCCTTAATTCGGTTACAATATATAGTTAAACGAGCCGGGGTGTAATCTATTCGAAAACAAACAACATCATTTCAGGCGACCAAATTACATTTACTAGTGCCTTTAATGAAATGATGAAATACTCTGGATTTGTTATGAATCTTTGCTGTAGGTGCAGTCACATTTAGTGGGTAAATGTTAAATATTTGATTGTATTCAGATGCATAAAATAAAAATGACACATGGCATTGCCTGTCTGTCTTTCCACAATGGTCCCCATTAGCCCGTTTTATGTTGTATTTCTCTCTTTTTGGCACCCACACACACTGTGGTCTATTGCTCTGGTTCAACTTGCGGCGTCATGCATCGGCAGGCTCCCTCTGTGGAACAGAGGCTCCATTAGATGCCAGGCTCCGGCTGAGGGGTCAGAGCTGTCTCCAAAGCTGGCTCCAAAGCTTTACCATCCAACAGAAGCATCATTCTTGCCGTCCACTTTCATATCCAGCCACTCCTTCTTAATTCCCAGAATGTCTCAGCTCTCTGAGCTGGTGGCTGTTACAGCTGCTGGGACATGCTGCCGCTTGACACATTTTCTCTTATTGGTCACACCAGGACTATGAGAGCCAGGCAATATCGACTGACCGGCCTCGACCTCTGCTACAGCTGCCTCCATGTTCCACTCACACTGAGCATTACAAAGAGAGACTGCTCTGTGTTCTCTTGAACAGATATTAGTTTGTGTTTCTTTAAACATAATAATGTCCATGTTTCTGTTCATTTAAAAGAGTAATCTTCCCCTTGCTGTAGTGAAGTAAAAGTGTACTCTGCAAATGTGTTGCAAAGTGGTTGATTGTTGATAGGTTAGGATATAACTGCTACTCAGCTTATTTTCCTGATGACCTAATAATCTGACTTTAAAGTGGTTATTACTGGGAGCAGAGCCACAGATATCTCCTCCTCTCCAAAACAGACCCGATGATTTAAACTAGTACAAACTGTGAATACAAATATCTGCAAATGAACAACCTCTCTTTCTTCATTTAAGTCAAAAGTAATTTTGTGTCCAAATGATGACTGACACAGGAATGTAGTACCGCCACTTGGCCTCTAGGACAAAGTGCTTCAACACCCTGCGCTCTTCCTGGGTAGCACCTCTTTGTAATAATTGTAAGGACCCGGACCCCCCTTTTAATATGTACTTCTAAAGTGTCCCTCCTTCGAGCATCATCAGTGCATTTCTCGGGTTGAGCCCAATCTAAGCAGCAATCACAGTCTGCCAATCTTTACATCCGCACTTAATTAGTATAAAAGTATAATTGTTTAACATTAGGCTCTTATAGGTCAAGAACATAATAGATTACAATTGGAATCCTCACTTCTTTTCCCATATAATAGAAAACGAGCTAAGTACATGCATGCGGAAGAAAAGCCAGTATCTTGTATTCACAGCAACATGGAGAAGCAAGCTTACCAAGGTTCACTTAAGTAGCTTCATTTGAATGAGGTTGTGTAGCCAGCAGCTGGCTGAGGTTCCTCTGTGCATGTTAATGTTTCACATTGTGTTCTCACCCTAATCCCAGGCAGGATTTAGAGATACTGTGCGTTCAATATACATATATATATAGTTCCTACAGTACAATGCATTCCGCTGAGTCAGGAAATAAAGTGTAGATTGAATTCACACAAAGGGAGAGGAGTCTAAAAGCTTTGAATACAGCAGCAGCCAGGTAGCACGGTTAGTGACAGATTTGATTTCAGCGCTTTCTCTAAAATGCTGATGAAGAGTGAAAGGCCAAAACGGCAGCGAGCCATTTGTGTCAGTCAGGCGGCTCCTTTGCATTAAAGAAGTACTGAGATGTATTTCCCTCTCCCTCCTCTCTCGTGGCTCCATCTCTGTACCTGTCTTCTCTTTCTCTCAGTCTTCTCCCGGCTGTTCACTCTCCTGCGTTTCATCTTTTGCTCATTTCTTTAGAACTGTATTTCATGTGCAGTGGACCAGATGCTGTGTTTCAGAAACTAAATGGACGTTTTTTCACATTGGAACCATATGACCAAGTGTGGCTACATTTGGATTTGATTTTCTTTAAAGGCTTGGGAGAACATCTTAAAGAGTGGTCTGCATAGGCTACAATCCCTATGTTCCCTCCAGAGGGAGTTTCTCTCCCACACACACATACTGTACACACAACCCCCCACCCTGCCTGAAACGCATCCTACGTTTACTTCCTGAACATAGCAACAGCACGGGCAGTGTGAGAAAAATAAAGACCTTTTTAAACATTGAGGCATGTGAACATGTCACAGTGGAGACACTGAATACTAATATGCAGAATATCTCCTCTTTAAGGTACATGCCTAAAAGCAAAATAACATTACATACGACTTGCATACACTTCAATATTCTACACCTAAAGAAGCAAGTTGGAGATAAGTATTTCCAACAACATGTTAACTGCAGGGGCTGGGGGCCGAACCACTGACCCTCTGATTGGTATACGTGTATTTATCCCCTGAGCGACAGCCTGCCTTATAATGGAGAATAACACCCACAGAATCACATGCCTTTACTACTTTAAGAGCAGAAGTGAGCTGTGAAAAAGTGGAAACTTAACCAGTTTAGACATTTAATACAAATGTTCTAACAGCCAACACTCTCTCCCCAGGATGAAGTACATATGGACGGGCCATATGTGTGCGGTGGCAGCCTACGGTGTGTGTGGGAAGGAGCTGTGGACGCTGGTGCTCAGCACCCTCAGGTGCAACAGTAAAGTTCTGGTACGAGATTTAAAGTACTGCTCACTATCAGCTCTGAACACGTGTTTGTTTATTTTCCTTTTTTATATGAAAAACCTGATATCAGTCTGGACTTAGGATCTTTCATTACACACGTCTGCTGGAGAAGCTGCACTAATCGATATGTTTCTATTAGCAAAGGGTCAATTGCGTGTGTGTATGTCAGAGCAGTCAGCTCTCAGGAACTCAACGCCTCTAAGCTCTTTGGTTTGGGTCAAAATGCTCATACACGAGACAAACACACATATACTGTAATTAACTGATTTTAACTTTTAAAATACATGTAGCAATACATATATATTTATTGCTTATAAATAGTATCTCCATATGTTTAGGCAATGCTGCAAAATACAATAAATATCTCCACATGTAAATGTTTTGTCTAAAATAATAGAAAAGTCTGACTTAACCGTTTAATGTGTATGATCATACCAGCAAGAGCATTCAAGTAAACCAAGCTGAGTAATGTGAGCTGGTCTACTGTCAGATTACTGTCACATCAAAACTAAAATAGGTATGAGTATCAGGATTACATTGTTACTGAAAAACTAAGTAAAAGGATTGGATGTTCTCTCTTCTCTGTGAGCTGTACTGTTCTGTAGGATAATACTTTAAGTGTGAATCTAAACGCCTACGGCCTGAATCTGCTTTATGGTTTTCTCTTTCTTTGGTTCATTTGTTCTGTTTTTAATTCAGCAGGTGAACTTATATGTTTATAAAACAGTGTGTGTGAGCTTAACTGTGTGTGTTCAACTAAAACGAAGCATTTTCTATCAGCTCAGATCTTATTTCTGCTTTTTCAAACTGTAGTCTGTGCTCATGTGTTTCAGTGTTGGTGTATAGGCTGCTGCCTGAATATGCTTCATGAAAGGCAGCTTTTCCTATCAATGAAATCTCTGAGCAGAGAGATCTTAAATATATGTCACATTGTTCTGTTCTCTTACACAATACACTTAAGTAAAAAACATCTGATTGATATTTATTTTATTTTGTATAACTTTTATGCTTTTATGCTTTCACACACCTATGACTTTTCTTTTTACAGGTAACAGGTAGTTGTTACCCTCCCAACCCTTAGCTTTACTCTTCTTCCTGCATTTCTCTGGTGATAACAATAGCAGGGAGGCCACTAGGTGTCAGTGTAGTCCCAACATCAGTGCAGCGTTAGATCAGATAAGAAATGGAATCTTGTGAGCAGTGCCGCTGTGTGTGTCGGTTATCTCTGTGTTATCTCCCTCTGCGCTGGTCTTCATTTTGAGCTGTATCTCTGTCTGACTCTCCCCATTCAATTCTTTCATTTCATTACAGCCGTTTTCTGTCTCTCATTCTGCAGTTAAGGCTTGTCAGATATGCAGTCCCGCTGCTGGTGATCGCTTGCCTGTATTACAAGGTATGCCATTTACTCGCCGGTTCATGTTCATCACTGTGTACTTGGTGTTATTACCGGGAACAAAACCATACGAGCAAAGTGGAACAATTAATTGAGGAAGAAAATGAAAATGAGCAATTGATAACCTGAAATTATTGCTTTCCTATTATTTATTTTTCAGTGGTAAGAGTCCAAATGGCTGTTATATTCTTTACATTATTCAAATGTGTTTTAGTAGTGTTTCTTTACGGCCTTAATGGATGCTAACTGTGGCTTTTCCATCTGTTTGTTTCTCTCTAGTTCTGGCCTAAGCTGATGGAGGAGTTATCCGAGCTGAGGGAGTTTTATGATCCAGACACTGTGGAGCTCATGACCTGGATTAGGTACACACACACAC